>VWYK01052804.1:0-14426 GCA_013399775.1 Semnornis frantzii
AGGTCCCATAGATTTATGTATGTCCAGGTTGTTCAGGTGGTCCTGAATCTGATCTTCCCTTACAGGGGGAGGGACTTTACCCACCTGGTCCTCACTTAGTGGTCCATCAACTCAGGAGGGGTGCAGAGCAAGATCGCCAGTGAACACTGAGGCAAAAAGTTATTGAGTACCTCAGCCTTCTCCTTGTCTGTTGACACCAGCTCTCCACTCTCACTCCTCAGATGGAGTACGCTTTCTCTAACCTCGCTTTGCTGGTTGATGTACCTGTAGAAGCATTATTCTTTGCATCCCTTGCCAAGTTCAGCTCCAGTCTTCCTGACCTCATCCTTACATAGCCGGGCAGGGATACTCCTCCCAGGTTGCCTGTCCCTGCTTTCACTGTCTGTGTAGTTCCCTCTTGCTCTCTTGCTTTTTATTTTCACCAGCAGGTCTAAACTCAGCCATGCTAGTCTCTTTCAGGCATAACAGAGAAATTAAATTCCTTTTTTTTTTTTTTTTTTTAAGGCTGTCTTGAAGACAAAATTATGCTTAAAAGGTCATGCTGATCCCTTATGAAATTAGTTTCTTTCAGCAAAAGCTGCTGTCTGCTCATTTATTTGTATATACTCATGTTATGCTGTTCATAGGCTTCATAGATAAGGCTTAGATTGAGGATTGAATGTCATCTTTAACATCTTTCGAAAATACTATTTTCCACCATCTATTTTTGGAACAGAATATCAAGCATACATAAAGAAAATGAGAAAACCCAGCTTAAATTGATTAGGATAGAAAAGCATTTACAAGCATATTTGGAGTTAAGGCTAGAAAAGAGTTCACAAGTATATTTGGAGTCAAGGCTTATAGAAAAAGAAAACTTTCCACCTAAACCTATACAGAGAATGCAAGCATCCACAGCTCCTCAGGAAATCCATAGAAACCTAAATATCTCCATATATCAAACTCAAGACTCTAAATATTATTTCTATATGGGTACAGAAATCCTAATGTAAAAGATACTTGCCACTTAGTAGCATGCAGAAGAGCAATGACCTTATGCAGTAAGAGCTGGGACTCAATGCTTTTTAGTCATCCCAGACTAGAATACTGATGTTTCTGGCATTTGATACTCAATGGGCAGCCTTCAGGTGCTTTCTGGGAGGTATAAACTAGCTCCAAGTTTGGTGATACCATTAGTGAGGTTTAAGTTGAGGTATTCAGCAAAAATTACCTCTTAGCAAGTGGCCAACAGCATTTCTTACTCTGGTATCTTGTTTCACTTGTGTCATTTGACCACAACAGTACTAAGCATATAATGCTGCAACTCCAGCATGAACTATACACAATTTCTATAAAAAACTATTGTGGAATAATGGAAACATTGCTTTTTCATGACATTTAACCACTATGCAAGCACCTTTATGCAAATATTTACAGCACTAAAGGAATTTGAAATAGAAGATAATTGTCTACTGTGGCAGTCACAGTTCCTATTTTCTTCTCCAGATTGTTTTACTATTCCCATCATCACAATTTAGTGAACATTTTTTTTAAATGTTCCTTCAATATTGTACTCTTTTTTTTGTCCTGATTCTTCTTAAAGATTCAGTGTATAAAGGCCTTCTTAATTCAGTATAAATACAGCTTATAAAGCATAAAAAAATCCATTAATAATGTACTGATCTGACCTTATTTTAGCCAAAGCAAAGCCTAGATATGCAGCTTGTGGTTTTAATGTTATATTGTAGGGAAATAAACAAAACCAACCAAACAAAAGGTTTGTAAACATGACTCCTTGATTGCTTCCAAAAGCTCTAGCAAAACTATTCTGCATCAGGAGAAATAAGGAGATTGAGAAAAAGGGAAATAAAAATAAACGAGGAAAGAAAATGTTAGCATTTCTCTACACGAATCTACTTTTCCTCAAATCTGTTAGTTACTAATGTACCAGAAGGCTCAAGGAAAAAAGAGACGACTTGTAACAAAACAGAAAAAAAGTCTCAAAAGGTCTTACCACTATCCAGCATTACCGAGCTACACAGGAGTCTGGCCTGTCTGCTGGCTCCCCTCTTCTCCTCCTGACTTGGGAACCTTCTCTGCCCTCAGTTTGGTAGAAATCAGTCATTACCTCTATTCTCAGTACAAAGCTCAACTTCCTTTCCTTTTCTGTCTTGTCTTCTGCCTCCTTTGGATAAGTTTATGCAGAAATCTAATGGGTATTGTATAATTAACTCATCTTCCTTTCTTGTTGTGATGCTTTTAGTTCCTGGTAAAATTGTGACAACAACTGGAGAGGCAGCAGACTCTCTCACACAAAGGAGGGGGTATGCTTAGTTCATTGGAGCTGGGATGGAAAGGATGGATAGGAATAAACAGGGAAACAGACTAGGTAAAACCAAGGTGAAAAAGCAGCCCCTTTGTATCTCTGCTGAAGAACTTTAGACTATTTTACTATTGGATATGCAGTGTTTAACTTTGAAAATGCCAAATCAGGTAAAAACTATATACAGACATTTCTAAAACCCGTTATGTTGAATATGTGAATACTGAAAAGACAAAAGTAAAAACAAAACAAAACAGTTACATAGTTTTGTGGGTATTATGATACAGTTTTTAATTATATATTAAGCTAAATTTGTCTATGCCACTCCAGATAATACAAATTGGATATGTAGGGAGAAAGTTAAACAAACAAAGCACCAAACCAAGCAAACAAACAAACAAACAAAACAAAACAAAACAAAAACTCAACAGTATTTTCCTGACTCAATTGCAAATTATATATCCTGAGATTCAGCTTCCCAGAATATTTCAAAGACAGTCTTGTGTATGCTTTTCTGGATTATGTCAGTAATTCAAATACCCTAAGTGTCACTGCTGCAAGTTAATTCTATTAAATCAAGAATTAGGTAAACTATGACCACAAACTTTCTAAGCTTCACTACCACTGGATGGGAATTCCACCATCTTGTCAGTACCCTCTAATGCCATTGCACCCAATGATTTTTAAAAGGTCTGAATATTGAACTTCAGCATCAAATATACACTTCACATGTTTCATAACATGTTTGCATTTATACAGGTTCAGCTAAATTTCCGATGCCAAAGTTCTGGACATAAACAGGAAAACTGCTGTAAGTAGCACAGAGTTAGAGAATCATAGAACATTTTAGGTTGAAAGAGACCTCAAAGATCCACTCAAGGCCCCATCCAACCTGGCCTTGAACACCTCCAGGGAGGGAGCAGCCACAACCTCCCTGGGCAACCTGTTCCACCACTCTCACCACTCTCACTGGAAAGAACCCTTTCCTAACATCTAGTTTAAATCTCCCCTCTGCCAGTTTAAACCCATTACTCCCTGTCTTGTCTTTACAAGACCTTGTAAATAGTCCCTCCCCAGCACTCCTGTAGTCCCCCTTCAGATATTGGAAAGCCACTACAAGGTCTCTTTGAAGCCTTCTCTTCTCCAGGCTAAAGAGCCCCAATTCTCGTAGCCTGTCCTCATAGGAGAGGTGCTCCAGCTGTTTGATGACCTTCGTGGCTGTCCTCTGGACTTGCTCCAACAGTTCCATGTCTTTCTTGTGTTGGGGGCTCCAGAACTGCACACAGTACTCCAGGTGGGTCTGATGAGAGCAGAGTAAAGGGCCAGAATCTCCTCCCTTGCCCTGCTGGCCACGCTTCTCTTGATGCAGCTCAGGACACTGTTGCATAAATACAAATAGCTACAAATTGCTAATCCACAGAAAAAAGGAAAGAATTCAGATGCTGTGATATTAATGAGGTATTCAGTATGTAGCTCTAATTTGAATGAATTTTTGTTCTCTCTTCCACAATAAAATTAATGAAATTATGTGGAAAATGTAAAACTTTGTTTAATTGATTAAAAATCAATTATTAATTTAAAGGCTTTTGGGTTTTGGTTGGACTTTTGGGTTTGGTTTTTTTTTTTGTTTGTTTGTTTTGTTGTTTTTTTTCATTCTGTAGGAGAGGACAATAAAGAATTTATCCTGAGAATACAGAACAACAGCAGACTATGAGGGTGGAAAAAGACTACTGTATAGTTCTACACCAGATGAGCAAAGAATTGCTTTTCTGTTAAAAACACTGTGAAGTTTTCTTAGAGGAGATCGTGGAGACAAAATACTCTTGATTACTAAATTATCTACCTGAAAGTGGCTCAACTCAGAATGGGACATTTGTCTACTACAAAAACATGTCTACTTGAAATGACCAGTCTGTGCTCATTGCCAAATGCAACTATGGAGATTTTGAGGTGAGTTAGCCAAGAGGTTAATCAGAGGTTAGTTATGATTGTCTGACACAGCCAAAGAAAGTGCATCACTAGTGCAAGCCACATGGCTCCATTCCACCACCCCACCCCTCGTCCCTGTCCCTCTCTCCCTGTATACATCTGGATTTCAGATACACTTCATGATAGCTTGCATGATCTGGTTGAAGGAATGTGTAATTCAAGAATGAATACAGGAACAAAATAGATGGAACAAAGGCAAATCTGTTCACTGCAGAGCACTATAGACAGGCAAATGGGGATTCCAAATTTTAGTGCAAGCTAAGTTTTGTGGGAAAGCATTATGAGAAAGAAATCTAGATCAAACAGCTGTTTTGACTGCTTATACACCTGCTGTAACAGAGAAAAGGTCATCTCTTTCATAACCAGAATATTTCTGGTATATAGGATGATTAAGACTTAGGGCATTGTTACAGTAGCAAAGTGGATAGGAGCTACTGAGGATTTTACTGCACAAATTAGAGAGCAGGTATGTTTTTAATATACTAGTGCCTGCTGACAATTGTGAGATTTCATGCACTGAAATTAATGGGAGTAATAAAAGGTTTAGTAACGTGTTATATCTATGGCAACAGAAACTTGAACGAAGGAGTTTCAACATTGGTTAGAGACTTGGGGAAAAAAAGATGCAGATACAGGTACAAGATCTTATGTAACAACTTGGCTTAATATGGGCACACAGGAGGCTGGACTATGGCCATGCAAATATTTCAGATTTCCTTGAGGGAAGAAACCATCCTCTGCAATCTCAGTAGTCATTGCCTTAGACAGTCAGCCAAGGCATTCCCTGTGTATAAAACCGCAATAAGGAAGTCTTATATCTTCCTGTTACTGGGCCAGATGTGACAGAGTACCCAGAAATTATAAAAGTCTCTTCCACAGTTAGACACTTGGATAAAAGTTTGAAGAGTAGCATTGCTAGTGCAGCTGGAAAACAGTGCAACACCTTTGGACAGTTTTCCCACAGAGCGTGTTCTCCTATTCCAAATGGTGGCATTTGCAACAATTTTAGTTCATGCTGCTGAGGATGTGAATGGTATCACAGTCACCCTCTAGGAGAAGAGCTTAAGGCAGCTGTGAAGGACATCCTAACTATGCTGGAAAAAAATGAACAAGATAAAAGGAATCGGCTGCAAAGTTCAATTAGCACAACCAAGGAACTTAGTGAGGGGCTGAACAGTTCCTCTCAGAAGAGAAGCTGTCAAGTTTTAGGAGCTCTGAATTACTAGTATCACTTTCAAGAGCTAGCATCATAGGCCATTCAAATAGCATCCTGACTTAAACTCAAGCAGAACTAGTCCAAGAAGACTGTATGTGTGTGGGAGTTGTCACAATGTCCTGGGACTACTGATGAGCAATCCCAACAGTCAGTCATAACAGAGAGAGACTTAATATCGTGTGGTAAACCTATGATAGCAAGGTGGTTTAGTATTGAAAACTTACAACTAGACAGCATGTTTTGCTAAGAAAAGAAAGCACTCACCTCCCACTAAACATGTAAAAGCAAAAAGAGGTTTTGATTCAGTTTCATTTCCAGGAAGACATATTTTGAATTGGTCAGAGCAAAATAAGATATATGTGAATATACTGAAATATCTGGGTAACCTTCGACCTTGATAATAATCCTAAGATAAAGTAATATATCAGAATAAAAAAATAAATGGGGTTGAAAGTTCAAAGTATCACACGATCATATAAACAGCCATTAGTACACTAAAACATTTGAGTTTCTAAGAGACAAGCATTACTATTAGAAGTGTCTGCCTAAGGATCAGCAGAGGGTGAACAAGCTGAAATGAGAAGGTACTCACCATTCGGCAGCATGATAACGAAGTGGGAGTACTGCCAGTCAAGATTAAGTGTAGAACATAGTAGAGATAGTGGAGGAATGAGGAATCTGTAAGAGACAAGATGCATCTAGTAATAGCAGGAATTATTCTGGTATCAGCTTACAATACAGACCAGAGAGTCTAGGTTATATGGAAAGAAGCTAAAAGCGTACCTGAGTGACACATACAAGAAATTAAATTATCTTCAACATTCAATTTCCTGTTCAAGGTTTTTCACATGTTGTTATGATAACAGCAGATACTTACATAACACCTGTACCCAGAAGGTCCTGAGAAGGATTAATGTTTGCACCACACCTGCAAGTTCTCCATTAATTAGTTTACGTGGTTTATTTGGTAACAGTTGAAGGCTTCTACCAGAAAATAAATTTTATGAATAGGAAAACAATTGGTATGCAATTTATACTCAAGCTTTTGGCAACAGATTGGAAGTTTTATATCATGTACCATCCAGAGAGATTTGGCAAAGTGGAGAGAATGAACACAGCTGTAAAAATGAATTATCAGAAGCAAAACAGCTGAAATTAAATGTTTTTTTTCCTATTGTAAATTCATTAAAACAATCACTGAAATAACTGTGAATAATTCAATTCACTGTAGTGCAGCAGCTTGTAACGAAATTTCAGGACAGCAAAACTAAGCCTAGTTTAACACAAAAGGTGATTTAACAGATCACAGAAAGGACACACAGATCAGCTACTAAACCTCTCTGGGAATGAGAATCACACTATTACTAGGTCACCTTTTTCTAGAGTGTCTACTGGTTGCACAAGGACCTCTTTCCTGCCCTGCACAAATAAGTTGTGAGAACATGAAAGGAATGGGTTCAAGAGTTTTTTTCAGTCCACCCACAGTTAAGTTCTAAGTAGTACCTAGCTAAAATTAAGATAAATAATGGCTGAATTTTTACTCAAAGTAATGTTAGCACAGATGAAAATTATATAAGAACTACACTGAAAGGGCACAGACTGTTACTCAGTCTACTATCTGTGATAGAGAACTATGTAGAATCGCTCTAAAAGACTATTGCTGTTAAGCCTCTAAAGTACTAGTTACTGCATTGTTAACAGAACATTATTGCAGAAGTCAAGTTTTAGAGTCATTCTCTTCAAACATTTACCAATTCTGACTCTCTTCCCAAGAACATTATTTTCCCAGTATCAAAGCAATTCAATATTTTCTGATGAAGCCTTTGGGTTCAAAACAGAAGAAACTGAACCGGTGAACATATTCTGGAATATTCTAGCACCTATGTTTGAATTAAAATTTTCAGCTATGAATATATCAGTTCCACTTGAGACAAAACATGAGGTATAGATAAAAATACAAAAGAAATTCTGAAAAGTAATGAAATCTATTTAATACCAAGTATAATGAGAGAAGATTAAAAGACAGATAATGAATAAAATCAAACTGAAGTGTAAATGCAAGCATGGCCAGCAAGGAGGATGGCTGAAGACGGAAAGTATATTAGACAAGTTCCGTTATTCAGAGCAAAACCAGATTCTTACAATAATACTGTTATTTACCATATCTGATGACTGCTATCCTTAATATTCATAAGATTTTTAACAGGTATGTGTAGCATAAGCTGACATGCAAGTACATGGAGCTAGGCTACACGCAGACTAGGTGTTTATTTTAGAATTGTCTTTTACTGCTGTTCTGATGCTCCTTGTGATACAGGAAATTACTCTGTTTTCCCAGCTTGAGCCATTCTATAATTGCCTCCTGCATGTAAAATGATTACTGTATAGCCATGAGGATGAGATATTAGGAACCACTCCTACCAGAGCTAAGTAAAAACATATTGATATTTGGCAAATACGAATGACAGCCAGGGTTTACTATACCATCAATCAAAATGAAGTCTTCTTTGCTGAGAAATTAAGACAGACTTCAAGGTCACAAATGAACTGGAGCAAGAAGAATGTGAAAAATAAGAGGAATAGTCCACATCAACAGTAATTTCTGATTTACGGTACCAAGCAAAGATACAAGGAGAGATCATCTGCTATCAGCTGCAGGATCAGCATGTTCACATTTCAAACAGCTATCAGGTACATTGTCTGTGAGGCTCTTCTGCACTGTAAGCTTTTGAAAGGGTTTTTCTTTTGTTGTTCTAGAGACTATCAGACTGTTACTGAAGGCAGCCTTTTAAAAGAGAGGTGGCCTTTGAGCAAAACAGCAGTGTGCAGGTTGCATTTGAAGTGTCTGACACTTTAAAATGTACATGAGATAGCATGGAGGAAAGGGAAGGAAAACAAAAAAAAAAAATTTGAATCTTGAACCAGGGCAAATAAATCACAATCGTCAAATACTAAGTAATTGGTAGCATATTAAAAATAAGGAATCTACAGACAGTACCATCACCACCATCAATTGTAAAAAGCCATGCTCAGTTGTTTTTGGAGTTCAGCAGCTAGGAATTTAATTCTACTAGCAAGTCTATGTTGGGGAGCCAAACAAACAATAGTATATAAGCTTGGTCCTGGATATAGAGACTATAATGTTAAGAGCTGATAGACTCATACCGATACAAAGAAGATAGATGATGAGGCCATAAATTCTACTTTTCCTCTGCAGGCAAAGTGACATGAGAAATCTTCAGGCCAGTGCTCAGAAAACTCTGAGAATAAAAGTCGCAATTTTAAAAGAACTGACATAGGTACAAAAATGTGCAATTATTCTGCCTAGTAAATATTATATCTTCATTACCAACCTTTAAACAGACCTTTAGTACATGCAGATAAACCCAAAAGAAGCATATAAAGCTAAGCTTTTATATAGAGGTAGCAATTACAGTTGACTGAGTTCTAGCACCTTTTGTTCCAGGGAGACTGTGGAAAGAAAGACTTTTGCATTTCTATCAAGTTTCCAGAAATGGAAGTTTCTTTCATGGGAGTTTGCTGAAAATGTTCTGCTAGCTTTATCTATACCAGAGCTCCTAATTGTCAGTAATCTGACTTTTATAGTACCTTCATGCAAACAAGTTGTCATATTTTACAGACAGCGAAGGCCCAGAGAAAACAGCTCTTCAAAATGTCAGGAGTGCAAAACTGAAATATGCAGACCGTGTTCTGCTTTTTAAAAAGCACCATTTTCACAGCACTTAGTATGTTCTAAGCACAGCTCTAGGTAACTTGCAAATGCCCAAAATAGAAAAAGACGCATTGCATGACAGGGGGAAAAAAAAAAAAAAAAAAAAAAAAAGCAGCTACCTTTTTTTATTGTTAAAGTAACATCCCCCCCAAAAAAATTGTACTTTCACAATGTGCGAGGACTATGCTCACCACTCTGTACTATTACCTGCCTCTTGTCCAAGATCAGATTTCTCCCCTTCTTGTCTCTTGTTCAATGGAAGAGCAAATTCATTTCAGACTAGGGCAAGGTCTTCACTAAGCTCAAAGAGCAGATTTGCCTGTTGATGAAATACTAAATCTCAGTCCTCACTGGTTCTTCAGAAAGTTTCATGTGAATCCCATGACAGATGAGACATTATTATTTGTCATTAGAAGGACATCTAGCCACAATTCTGAAATTTAAAATGCTGCCTGTATACACTCAGGTGAAAGTGAGCAGTGTCAAAGTCTGGATCAATACATATGGCTGCTGTTCAGCCTTCCCTATATAACTGTCACCATCACAGGCTTCGGCTATGTAGCAGTGTGTGTGCATCCACACCAGTAACCCAACCCATTGCTGTTAGGTTAGATGGCATTTTTGAAGTGTATCAATGATGAGAGAAATTAAAGAAAGAAAATTTTCTCTTTCACCTTGGATTTACACAGAAACACCAGTCACAAATCCAGAGAAACAGCTTAATGCACAGCCTCGCTGCCCTACCTAAGACCCCACAAAACACCAGTAAGCCGGGTCACTCTCATACACACATAATCATAAGTTTTACTGTTTTGTTTCATCTGACGCTGTGACACCATCACCAGCACGGTCCAGGTCACCCATCGCCTCTCACACACTAGGGTGGCTCCCCACCCCCGCGCCGCCCTCCCGCCCCTTCCCCGCCTCTGCCAGGAACACTGTCGACTGCGGCTGCGGCCGACACACGCGGCAGCTCTTCGCACCGCCGAGCCCCGCGCGCGCGGGAAGAGCGGCGCTGGCGAGGCGGCATGGCCGGCGCCTCCTGGAGATCCCACTTAGTGGCGGGAGGCGACGAAGGGGACGACAGCGATGATGACGGCTGGGATATCGGCGTCGTGCGGCATGAGCCACAGGTGAAGCCAAGCCTCTGCTTCCCCCGCCTTGCTGCTGGGGCCTGCGGCCGGGTAACGCAGTGGGAGTGGTGTAGGTCTGAAACTGCAGTGAGGGGGCTGCGGAAGGGCGTTTTACAGAGGAGAGCGGCTGCGGCTGGGGGCTCTTCCGTGGTTGATTTCTAGCTANGCTGGTGCCTCTTCCGTGGTTGATTCCTAGCTAATGATAGTTTATGGCCAGTCCAGTACTGGATAGAACGTAAATTTGAGGCGTTTATCTTCTTACATAAGACCTTCCTTAATGTTTATTTAAAACGTTTTCCTCCCCCTTAAATAACAAACCCTAGCCCTATTTCAACATGAGAATAAATTTGAAAGTGACTGGAGGCCCGTGAAACTGTTTTATGTCTTAAATTTCTGAGACTCTTTCCTATGTTACACGAAGATTGTGACATCATTCCATCTAATAGATGTGAAGCAGCTGATAGCTTGAGGTAGAGGGAGATTTTGTGAGGCTTTTTACATGTTGGTTGGTCTCATGGCTGGAGTTGGAAATAGTTGAATATTTGTCATACTCTTTTCAACGTTATAGTCAGTCTTTTAGAGGCTTTAGAATTTAAATTGAGGTTTCCATTCAAGGATATGCATTATTTGGAAATTACTGGCTGCATAGAACAAAAATAGCACTAAATTATTAAATCGCTGATTCTCACTTTTGGTTTTCTAGACGCTATGCACATAAAACATTTACAAAAATTGTTTACAAGACTACAATGTGCTGGGGAAAATTGTATGGTTCTGACTTATATTGTGACTTAACTTACCATGAAATATGACTCCTTTACTTAACCACTTCTGTCTGCAAAAAACTAGTGAACAATCCTCCACTTAGTGGTGTATGTAAGTGTTTTGTATAACGTAGACAATGCCAGCAGCAATCTAAATTTGTGTCTGTATCAAATCTGTGATATTTTTGAAAGGACTTGAATCAGGCAACTGTGCGATGCGTAACTAGTGCTTTGGTTGGGATTTTTTGACTGAGTCGTTCATGGTGCAGCAACAGAGATACCTCTGCCATCACAGGAGTAGGAGGGAGGAGGAACAGTAAACCCCTTCCAATGGTGGATTCATGCTGTGTTAAGCCAGTCATTGAGTTACATTGCTCTAAGCTCCAATTTATATCTGATGCGTATATTTTTCTAATTTTGTGCTTCACAACATAGGAAATACATGAAAAAAGGCACATAAATGTTTTGCGGCATTTTTTGACTGCCAAAAAATGGAAAAGAATCTTAATTGAAATCAAATTCCATTAAGAAAAAGGGTCCATTCTCTGAAAATACAAGTATTTTCTTTCTGACTAGTTAATTTAAAAGTTTATATTTTACAGTAGGCCATAAGCAAGTCTGTAGAGATGAAAGAAGGAAATTTTACCTTGTTCCTCTGATCATTCGTGCTTTTATACCTAAATCAAGCTGCAGTTTTTACCTTGAAACAGTTACTAGGTTTTGACTTGACTTTTCTTTATCTGTCTAGCAGTTGGATCAAATGTTGCAAACAGACAAGAATGAAGCATTAAAGAAGGCTCTGCTTTCTGGTGATGTGCCATTAATTGAAGAACTCTTAAACACTGGTGAGAGAAGTTATGAAGCTGACTATTTTTAATTGATCATGGCGAGCTTCAGAGTTCCTTGTTTCAGAGTAATGTGTTGAGCACATGTAAAAATATGTGAATGTTTACACTACAGGATACAAACTCTTATGTAAAGGTGAAATTAGTTTTTCAGTGTGTCAGCGTGCAGTATTCCAGCAAATTCCTTGTAATTTGTATTTCTTTCTTCAGTCAGGAGCCCTGAAAATTGAGAAAACTAATGTGTGAACTGTGAAGTAAGGTGGTGCTTTGTCTTCAAATCCATCTTTAACCTGAGCACTGAATTTGAGGTGGTTTAAACTAAGAGTGAAAATTCAGTGGGTAGTTTTACTTTGCTTTTGAAGATTGCTGGGGACAGGAAGGGGAGATTGTTCTTTTGTTTGTGTGTTTGGTTGGGTGTTTTTTTAATGCTACCTCAGTTTGGATTTTTTTTTTTTTTTCTCATTTGCAGTACTGTAGAGTTTCTGGTATGTGCCCTATGTAATACTGTTGTCCTGCAAACATCAGCTGGACAAAGATTTTTTGGTTCTGAAAGGTCTAATATGGTTTATGTGGCATTTGTCACTAAAAAGTAGTTTGTCTTAACACTAAAAACCTTTTCCCCTATGTTACTTGGTATTTGTCAGTAATGTGCTGTTATTCAGTGTTAGGAGGACTGGATCACTTATTGCAGCATCCAGGGCAATTGAAAACTGCATAGCTTAGTTGGCTTGCCTAGTGATAATTGTTGGGAAGTTCCGCTTCAGCAAACAAGCAGAATATAGTAGCCAAGAGCTTGCACTCTGAGGGAAAGCTATCTCACGGCTAGAATAATGTAGTTTCCTAGTTAGCAACGTTTTCTTCTGAGTTTCTGACCAATAACACTACTTGACCTTTAGAAAGAAGACTTTCTCACCACAGCGGAGGGCATGGTTTTCATTTTAAATAAGAACTATTGCACAGGCTGAAGCACAGAATTGTATTGCTGAGTGAAATACATCTCTCTTGCTTTGAAAAAAAAAAAAAATTATTTATAAGCAGGGCTTTTACTGATGTCTCTGCATCAGAGTGTTTTAATTGTTTTGTTAGAGCCATCTAGTTTTAATTGCTTGCATTTCAGTGCAACAGCAATAGTTCATTTTCTGTGTTGATGCCTACTACATAATGAGCAGCTCTATGCTGTTGGAAGAGGATAATGGATGTCTGTAAGAGTGCAAGGTCAAGCCAAAGGTTACTAAAATGTAGTGTCCGTCTCCTGCAATGCACAGGACAGTATCAAAAGAGAATCTGCTATTTCCTGAAAACAGGATTAACAGCAAATTTTGACCCATCCAGTGCTGTCCTGCAGAGCAGTAGAACTCAATGTCTCTCTAACAAGGAGGTATTTCTCAAAAAAGATAACATTGTCCTTCACAGGATTGATGCTCAGATTAAATCTTTGCTTTCAAAGTTGTCTTTAGTATATGTTCAGTGGAGCTTGTAGGAGGCTCACTACCAGCACTTGACCAAACTCAGGGTTTGTGTTATAAGTGGATTTCCTAGCAACAGTCTGGGCCATTCTTTCAGGTGGAGCGAGAACATGTTGTCTTCTGGCTTGCTTAGCCATTGCTTTAAGAATATTTGATGCTGAAGCAGATTTATAGAGCCACTTTAGGAGAAAGACAAAGTTCTCTCTTAGCCTTCCTATAAAATGACACTATGCTAAGAACAAATTTGTGAAGTACTTGTCACAAAGTAATGCAAGCAAGTAGCAGGTTCAGAGGGGACTTGGTCATTTTGGTCTGCTTTGGGAGTAAAATGCTTAAAACCATATAGCTCATCTGTCTTCAAATTGAATTAAAATGTCATAGCACTATGAGCTGATTAAAAATATAGCTACAGTGAAATTCTCTACTGTTTTCATTCAGCAATCTTTTCCATTTCTCTATCTTTGCATGACTGCTGCAGTTCATCTGATCTGTGAACTAGTTCAGAGAATTAAAGTAGTAGTAAACTATGGGAAGGAACAATTTTTCATCCAGTTTAGGACTGAAGCCTGAATCAGCTGAGAACTAACTATAGCTGTCAAAACAGTGGGTGGGAGGCATCAGCAGCTCTGATGTAATTCATCTTTAAGGTATTGTGGAACCACAGCTCAGACTGCTGACAGACTTTAAAGAAATCGATGCTTCTGTTAGTCTTCTAGAATCAAGCATTTTAGAACTTTTCTCTCAAATAAATTGGATCTGAGTGTGAATGGGTTCTAATATTGAGATCTGTTCTTGAACTAAATGAAAGTCTTTTGAGACCTCATTCTTTTGGTGTCAAACATGGAATTATTTAGCATAAAAACTGTGTTTAGAGGTTGCTTGTGGTTCTTTGGATGTTACCTTGTTTACATGCATGCTCTGTGTTGGTCAGTGTGGCCAGTGATGTATGTGTGTGCCTGCTGGAGCTACACACTTGTC
>VWYK01052806.1:11278-33337 GCA_013399775.1 Semnornis frantzii
CAGCCTGGTCCAGTGCTTTGGAACCCTCAGAGTGAAAAAGTTTCCCCTTGAGTTTCCTTAACTCACTCTCCTACAACAATCTTACAATGGGACAGGTGGAATTATGATGCTCTGGACCACAGCCCCATGGGGCCTGCTTGCCCATCTGCACTGTGTGACATAGGTAGTTGTTTCATTGAGGATGGAAGAATCCTAGAATCATGGAATGCACTGGCTTGAAAGGGACCCTCAAAAGTCACCTTGTCCTGCTCCCCTGCAGTGAGCAGGGACACAAGATTTGGGCACCGAGGTGCTTTTTAAAAGCTCAAGTCATTTATTTCTGCCCTATGGCAGAGAAATGGAAACAAGAAGGAAGAGAGGAAGTATAACTGAGAAGGGGTGGCAGAACCCAGGGGCTGATACAGCAAGACAGAAGAAATCCACCCCACTAGGGACAAAGCTTCTCCTCATTCACATCATAGATGGGTTATGTTGGAAGGGACCTCAAAGATCAACCAGTTCCAACTCCCCTGCCACAGGCAGGGACACCTCCTACTAGAACAGGTCACTCAAGGCCTCATCCAACCTGGCCTTGAACACCTCCAGGGAGGCAGCAGCCACAACCTCCCTAGGGAACCCACTCCAGTGTTTCACCACCTTCTCTGTAAAGAAACATTCAGTTTAAATCTGCCCTCTTCCAGTTTAAACCCACTACTCCTTGTCTTGTCATTACAAGACCTTGTCAATAGTCCCTCCCCAGCCTTCCTGTAGGGGGTTTCAGATACTGGAAGGTTGTCCTGCTCAGGAAAACCTACTCAGGCATCAAGAAGTGAGAAGGAGGGATCAGCCATCCAGCCTTAGGCAGGAAAAACACAACACGGAAAGGGGCAGCAAACAATCCAAAGAGGAAGGCAACAGCACACAGATGGCTGAGGAGTAAGAAATCCTGACTCCCCCAGAAGCACATTATTTATAAAATCCTGAAAGTACAGGAATTAAGCATGGTGTTCTAAAAGAAGGGGCTGCAGCCTGAGGGTGAGCCTCACGTGCGGCAGCGCGAGACGTCCTGGCGTCTCCCGTGGAAAGCGAAATACGCCTGAATATTGCAGAGCTGCTCAAGTCAGGCAGCTGGTTTCTGCACAGAGACACTGGTGTCATATTTTTCCCCCTCTACCTCTGAAAATAGCAGTCTGAGTCATTATTGTAGAGTTCTCTGTTGTTACTGAGTAAACTGAAACATAGATGTGCACTGGGAAAGTCAGTATTTCCAGAGGATCTCTTCTGATCAGGAAGGAAAACCCTTACAGAAATGCACAAAGGACAACCTTAGTGTAGATCTTTTAACTGTCCTCTACCACGTAAAGCAGGATTTTCCTCCCAACAGCATTCAAAAGCGAAGCAGTGTTCCCCCTCCCCCCCCATATTTACGTTCTATAAAGTTTTAAAAATCTCTTTTTCAAAAAATAAAGGCGGATTTCTTTTGCGCAGGCAGAGCTCATTTTTGAGCTCATTACCACTTCTCCACTACTGTATATGCTGGAAAGGGAGCACAACAGGCAAAAAATCACAAATGCTGCAGTTGCCAGAGCAGAGTGCAGGGTAAACAGGCAATTTCAGGCTCCTGATGGTTTTCTTTTGGCTTTTTACATCACCGTTCCATTGATCAAGGAAAAATTCCAGACTTTACTGAAGAGGGGAAAAAAAGATGCTCAGTAAGATGAAAAGATACAGGACTGCTCACGACTTTTTCCCAGCTTTCAACAGCAATAAAAAAATCTGCTTGTGTTCATCATAGAATCACTCTGGTTGGAAAAGATACTTAAATCATCCATCCCAACCACTATCTAACTCTATCAAGTCTGGTGCTAAACCATGTCCCTCAGCACCACATCTCTGCCTCTTTGAAACATTGGGGATGGGGTTTCTGCCACCTCCCTGAGGAGCCTGTTTCAGGCTTTGAGAACCCTCACGAGGCATGAATTTTCTTCTAACATCCAACCTAAATCTCCCCTGGTTGCAACTTCAAGGTATTTCCTTTTGTGCTACCGCTTGATTCTAGGTGGAAGAGATCAACCTCCTCCTTGCCACAAGCTCCTTCTCCCATCATGAGAGTCTAATTGAAGTGCTCCAACCTGAACCACTGCAAATCACACATCATGTCCACAGCTCACAAGCAGTGGCTGGTACCCTTGGAAAAGTTATTTTTCTCTGGTGCTTATTTAAAAATCACACATTCTGTATGTATAAAAAAGGGTGTGAAAGTGCTTCTCAGTCTCTCTGCCTCTACCTCAGAAATCTTGTCAAAGCAAGCCTCTCTCTCTTCCCAGAGATAATTTTGACAGAACCAGCAAGAACAGATCAAATGTGAGTATGCCAGACCTGCCAATGAAAACACGACCTGTACTCCTGGCTTTGATTTGAGTTCCTGCAGCTGTTGACTGTATCAGCCTTAATAACTAAGAGAGGTTGTGCAGAGGAGGAAGATCTGCCTGATACATGCATGCCAACACAGTCCACTTTATTTCTGCAGCTCAGTATCCTTTGATCTTTATATTTAGAGCAGCAACGATGACACACACACAGGTAGGTGACTCACTGATGATGGTCTTTGACGTAACAGGCTATCAGAGAGTAAATGGGGATGCATCTCATACCAATCATCTGATCCCTTGATTTCTAAAGCCTGCATCCCAAAGGACCATTTCTGCCTTCTTGTGACAGACAGTCAGCCTGTGTTCCTCCCAAGGCCGCACCCTAGGCAACCCTTTCTCTGCTGGGAGCAAGGGAAGAGGAGTCAGCATCCTGGGAACATGTTCTGGCCAGGAACTGTTATTCCCCCACATTTGCCTTTTTTCTGGGGTCTTGTTCCCACCACCCAGTTCATGTCATTACTGACAGACAGTATCTGTATCATCAGCCCAACTCCTTCACAGAAAAGAAGGAGACACAGCAGTGGGAGGCTGCCAGAGGGACTGCTGTGGCAACTGCCTCAAGCTCAACTCAGCCAAAAAGGATGAAGGAAGAGAAGGATGTGTGTGTGCACTCTGCTCCATGAGTGCTAATAGCTGAGTCACAGAACCACAGACCCATAGAATCATTTTGATTTGAAAACACCTTTAAGATTGTCAAGTCCAACCATTATCTAACTCTACCAAGTCTGGTGCTAAACTGTGTCCCTTAGCACCACATCACTGCCTCTTGGAAACACCTCCAGGGATGAGGATTCAACCACTTCCCTAGGGAGCCTGTTCCAGTCTTTGAGAACCCTTTCAGCTCCTCTTAATAGCCAGCCTAGAGCCTGCCCTGGTACAATCTGGGGTCATTTCCTCTTGTGCTGTCATTTGCAACCCAGGAGAGGAGATCAATAGCCAGTTCCAACCTCCTTTCAGGGACTTGCAGAGAGTGAGAAGGTCTCCCCTCGGCCTCGTTTTCTCCAGATTAAACAACCTCGGTTTCCTCAGGTGCTCCTCAGAAGACCTCCAGCTGAGGCATAGACTAGAGCCCAGGTCTCTGACTGTGGGCTGGAGCAGGAAGAGTGGGAGTTGTAGGGCCAACTACCTCTGATGAATTATTTCTTTGCAGCAGTTACAGGTCATAGCTGGCTGTGGTCCAACTGGAGGTGTCACTGGAGATAGCCCCAATCCCCCCCAGCCGATATGCACGGGGCATCTTTTCTGGGGAACAAGGGGCCCACCAGAGCCTTCCTCCACATCATATTCAGTCAGACCCAGGATCAGGAAAGCATTTCCCAGTTAATTTCATTGGCAGGGCAGGCAACAGCCCTAAAATTAGAGAGGAGAAACCAGGGCAGAGTGTGGAGGCATGAGAGAAGATGGCTCACGTCCTGCACCACCCTGACGGTTGCATTTGTGTTGCTGAAATGTAGTTGCCAGCAGCTTGTCACACCAATGCTTGTAGCCTTCTGTGTTACAGAGCATTGGCCATAATCTGTTGTGCAGCTAGGGATGAAAACTGCAGCAGTAATTCATCTTGCCTTTGTAGTAAGAAAATGAAAGAGAAGCATAGGGATGAGAAAAGGAAGTTAAAATGCAGGGACAGCTTTTTTCACCTACAATAGCTACACTCAGCTCTGCACTATATAAAGACCCTTGTTCTTTACAAGCCTCTAACTTCTACATAGGTTTCATGAAAGAAACCATAAACCCTTAAAACCCCATAAGCTACAACTCCAAATAAGCAACAACACAAGACAGTATTAGCCCTCAAGTGGGAAGCACTTCAGGAAGAAAACAACCAACCTCCAAAACCAAAACAACTTCCAAAACTTTGGGGTTTGAAGCAAGCTTGCCAAAATTCTGTTATCAATGAAGGCAAATCAGCTTCATCTCTGGCTCTGCCCTGAATCTCCTCCACCTTTCAATTATGGAATCAGGGCATCGTTTTGGTTGGGAAAGACCTTTAAGATCATCAAGTCCATCACCTCACTTAGCACCACAAAATAATGGTTCAAATGGGGACCCACCTAGTGGAGGTGGCAGGTGGCAGTGTGCGTGCAGTGGCCACAGCCACCCCTGAGTTTCCAGCTCACATGGAAGGCAATGGAAGTTGCAGCCCAGCAGGTAGATTGTTGGGGTGAATCCCATCATGCTGTCCTTCCCAGCCAGTGTCCCAGACTGCACCAAAGCCTCCAGAGAGTCATCAAGTCATTAGGGTTGGAAAAGACCTCCAAGATCAAGTCCAGCTGTCAAGCCAACACCACCGTACCCACTAAACCATGTCCTGAAATGCCATGTCTATGCTTTCTCTTCTTTAAACACCTCCAGCGATGGGGACTCCACCACTTCTCCAGGCTGCTTGTTTCTTTCCATAAAGAATTTTTCCTAATATCCAATCTACATCACAACATCCTCAATGCCTCCAACTTCTCCCCACCATCTGACCTGACCGCTACTAACGCTCATCACTAAGCCACAACCATTTCTGCACAAACCCCAAACCCAATTTACATCACTAGTGCTTAGAATGCAGTCTGGCCCCAGAAGAGTCATAGGGGCCTACTGGCAAAGGGATGCCCATCCCTGTAGAAGTTAACAGTCTTCAGAGCATGCCAGTATTGCCAGAGAAACTTCTCCACTAGGAGTCTCTTGCTAAATTCACGTATATCACTCTGACAACACATCCAGTTCTTAATACAGAGACTTGGGCTTATAAAGGGTGACAAAGTAGGGTGTGCCAGTGTCCTCTTGGATGCAGCTATGGGTTTCTCCAGGCTTCTGTGGTGCTTTCAGTCAGTGGATGGACAGCAGAGCAGTGAAGCTAATGTAGGTCACAGGCACTGCAGTTCTGATAAAAAGCTACAGCACTTTCACTTTTAATTTCATCAATGTAGTTTTAAACCTCTGGCCTCCACAGTAAAAACCTTGAGCTAGTAAACACAACTGCAGCTGAACTTGGAGACTACTAACCTACATCTCCTCCAGTTGATGTCATTCTCTTTGTGCTGACTTCTCACCTGAAAGCAGTTACAGATAACGCTAGCAGAGCTATGTCACAAGGCAGGACATGTGGCAGACATAGCAGGAAAATAACTAGATCTCCATATTGTCTCACTCCTTTGATCTGCTTTATCTGACCAATCGATGGTTATGAGAACTAAAAAGTGTGCACTTAAAGGAGCACATCAGTGTGAGTCCTTCAGATGCAGAAAGATCCCTGAAGCAACACACAGATGTTATTTACACAGACAAGCGCTGCTCTGCTCGCTGCTTTGGGGATATTTAATTTAACACAACACAAGCAGTGCATCAACACAAACACTACAGCTACCTTTGCCTCTGCAGGACAGACTGCACACCACAGTGACACGGGTAGGTCTCCGTACCACTGCAAAGGCAACTTGTAAACAGTCTTGGAGATAATGTCTGTTAGAGCCCAAAAAATACTGAAGCAGAACAAACACAGTCATGCAAACTGAAGCACGGAGAAGGCAGCCTGTTGTTCCTCTATCTGCCCTAAAAGTCATTCCAGCAGACATTGCTCCTTTCCAGCCTTCTGCAATGCGACTGCAGAAATGATGTTGCTACAACTGCCAGAGGATTGCAAAACATAAACAAACGAACCCCATTCTGATCTTCCTGAGAGCACTGCCAGCCAAAAAAACAAACACATGCAAGCTCCTCCTATGGAGCAGAGAAACAGGGCAACTGCAAGTCGAGTACAGCCAGGACTTGGTGGCCACCTTACAGAAAGGATCACTTGCATTCAGTTATCCTGGAGGAAACCAAACTGAGGGGCATGTCTGAAAAGCATAACAAATTAGAATACACACTGTCCTTCTTAAGCACTAAAACCATACAGACAAATTACAGCAAGCCAGCAGTACCATCCTGTGGCTTAGGTTTGATTAAAAGGAGACACTGGTACCAGTGGCCCTGCAGTAATGGAACTGCAGGATAGAATGTCTTGCTTTCAAACACTGTAAATGCTCCTATGCCCTGTGGAAGAGAAAGGATTGAATGAGGCTCACAAAAAACAGACATTTTAGTAGAGAAGCAAATGAAAGAGCATTTGCCAACATGAAGAAGAATCAGGTCATCTGGAAAACAGCTGCCTGCTCTGACTGGTCCTGCAGTACTTTTTTTTGATACCCAATGTCAAGGCTGCTTGACGTATCTAATAAAACCTTCAAGGGCATCTGATCTTTGTGGAGTGCTGAGATCAAGTGACAAAGGATGCTAAAGGAAACGCTGCGGCAAAACTGGACCTAACTCTTGTCTGACAGGAAACTAGCAAAATCCAAAAGGGGGGGAGGGGCAAAAAAGAAGCAGCCTTGCCACAATCTCTTCAGCCCCCTCTCTATAACAAAGAGCCCTGCCAAACAGCTATAGTCTCTCTTAATCAACCAGGAAGCAGGTCAGGACAAATACTAAAGTGTTTCAGCAGTGCTCAGAATTTGCGACAAGAAGCAGGTCAGAGTAGCCAGGAGGCAGGTTTGGCTACTAGGCAGCTTTTGCTACTAGGCAGCTTTTGCTACTAGCTCCTTACAACAGGATACTTTCCAGCTTGCCTGATGCATCCACTGATGGAGATGGTAGCCCTGTTTGTTAGTTGGTTCTATTATTGCTATCAAGTGGTGTCCTCATGAGCCACTAATCACTGGTTACATAGGAATTTTATGCTTTTTATTCCCAAGGCAGTCTCCAGCCCTCAGACTAACCTGTTGATAAGTTTCCCAGTACTTCCAGTCCATCACAATTCCCATGTCACTGGCCTCAAGCTTCTTCCTTAAACCCATAATCAACCCAAATCCTTCAAATCAGTCAAGGTAGCCCCTTCAAAGCAGACCTTTTTAAATATAAAGGCAGTAGCAAACTGGCCTGCCTCTAAAATCATTTGAGAAGAGAACATGAAACATCATGAGAAGTACTGCAAGTGATAAAGCAGTACAAGCAACTTCCTAATTGCTGTCAAAAAAATTCAGGCTCCGATGTAGACAAAATTTAGGAATTCATTTCCTAAACCTGCAGTGGAAATGAAGATGGGGAACACAGAAAACCTGTACAATCAGCAGTTCCTCAGCTAAATATCACTGCCTGTCTGGTTTAGAATTGGGTTGGAAGGACCTTTAAAGGTCACCGAGTCCAAACCTCTCACAGTGAGCAGGAGCATCTTTAACTAGAACAGGTTGCTCAGGGCCCCATTCAATCTCACCTTGAATGTTTCCAGTAAAGGGGCATCTACCACCTCCTTGGGAAATCCATTCCACTGTTTCATCACCCTAATTGTTAAAAAAACTTCCTTATGTCCAACTTAATTCCTTCTCTTCTACTTTAAAGCTATCACCCCTCGTCCTGTCACAACTGCTAAAGTGTCTGCCCCAATATTTCAGATTTAGGTACTGGAAGACTGCTCTAAGTTCTCCCCAGAGCCTTCTCCTCTCCAGGCTGACCAATCCCAACTCCCTCAGCCTGTGCTCATACAAAAGGTGTTCTAGCCCTTGTTGTTGTGGCCTTCTCTGAACCTGCTACAACACATCCATGTCCTTCTTGTGCCAGAGCTGGGCACGGTGCTCCAGGTGAGGTCTCACAAGAGCAGAGCTGGAGAATCCTCTCCTCACCCTACTGCCCACACTGCTTTGAACACAGCCCAGGACACAGCTTCTGGGCTGGCAGCACACACTGCTGCCTCATGTCCAGCTTTTCACCCACCAGCATCCCCAAGTCATTTTCTGCAGGGCTGCTCTGAAGCTTTTCATCCCTCAGCCTGGATTGACAGTGAGGACTGTCCTGACCCTGATGTAAGACTTTGCACTTGGCCTTGCTGAACCTCATGAGGTTCACAGGAGCCTGCTTCTGGAGCTTGTCCAGGTGCTTCTGGATGACATCCCATCCCATCCCATCCCTCGGGTGTGTTTTTCACCTGTGTCCCACAGACATCCCACCTCCAGCTCCGCAGCGGCCCCAAACAATCAGAAGAAAGCAGCAGGATTGGCAGCTGGCAGTACAAAGTACAGGGCATTAAGGCAGCTTATCTCTACCCTGTCAGCAATATGTTTGTGACAGTTTGTTCTGCCTTTCCACCTCTGTCTACAGCTTCACGCTTGGCACAGGCACCCTTGTCTCTGCCAGCTCTCCTGAACCCAAGAGCTTGGGTCTTTCTTTTTGTTGGAAGCCTCAAGGCCTGGTTGACTGCATCCTGCCCTTAGCCACCCCCTCACCTAATCTGATGGGATACTAAACTGCTTAGCAGTATTTCACTTTCCATCACAGCATAAAGAGCCCAGGTTACTAAAGGATTAACAAGTACAACATCAAAGTGTTAAATATACACAGAGTTGTCTGTCCTAGGCCGTGCTAAATCTTGGTCACAGGGGAACTATTAAAAGATAGGAGATGTGGAAAGGAAAGAAACCACAGACAAACAAGGCAATGAATCAGGACTACCATGGAAGTGGCTGAATAAATAACATCAGGACAAGGCAAAGGAGCATTACCAGGAGCAGGCAGTAATTGCCATTCAGCTCTTGTGGCCAGGCAGACAAATGAAGCAAAGCAAGGGCATAAATACAAACGTTTTTAAACAATCCAAATACAGTGATAGTCAGAATTTAATGGCTGCAGCTGTTAAAAGGCAAAAGGAAGAACCAGGTTACTGCAAATGAATAGAAGTCTTCCAGCATGTCAAGTGATACTGCTTCAGAGTTTAGGGGGGCTTTAAAATCAAAAAGTAGCATTCCAGGAAGGTGGAAAAGTGAAATAAATGATCTTTTGCTTTCAAAAGTCACATAGCCAGAATTTATTTTACATCTCCACACACACTCCTTTTGCTATTACTTCTTCCTTAATTGGATTAACCACCAGTGATAATTCTCTAACTTGAGGGTTTTGCTCAAACTCCTCTCCATGGCAGGTTTGCTAACTTATGGTTGGTCTACAAAGTGGTTTAAAAAAAGCCAAGCCAATCCTAAATTAATTTCCATATCACACTCCAGTATAGTAGAAATGCTAAGAGAATAGGTGGTGAGAATAGAAGGCATTCTCTTTCATAAAATCACAGGATGGTTTGGGTTGAAAGGGACCTTTGAAGGCCATCTAGTTCCAATGTTGCTGTTGTAAGAATAACAATAAATCTGCCTCCTTGCATCTGCCCACTGTCTCTGCCATGCCATCACCAGATGATGTAATTACACATGAATCCATTTATATCAGAATCTCATTTAAGGATGCTCTGCTACTCTGGTTCTTTCATTTGCAAAGGAAGTCCCTTGGCACCTGTGTGCAAGACCTGGTGGGCAACAGAGGGGGAAGAAAGAGATCTTCCCAAAGTGTGCTCCCCTCCTAAAGTATGCATGTCCTGAGGTGCTCCAGCACTTTGCAGCCTGCCCACCAGAGCCTGTGTCAGCAACTGAACTAAAACCAGACCCAGGCACCAGGTGCCTCTGCAACCACAACTCTCACACTGAAACTGGGCATCTCAGCATCTTCTTGCCAAACCAGCACAATCCAAGTACCTACTGCAGTCTCTGCAGACTGGGCACTCCAGTTCCTGTGCATGAACAACAGCTGGCTTTTCCTCTTTCCTTGAGAAAGGCAAATGCCATCTCTTTGAGGTCAGTACTGATGAATGCAGCTGTGTATTTGCCACCCAGATAACCTGAGTGCCCAGAGAAAAAGCTGTAACTGTGCATGCAACAAGTTTTTCCACTTTCTTGATACCCTAGAGCAAATGCAATTTGCTCACCTTTATTGCTTCCAGGTTTGTTTGGTTTTTTGGTCTTGTTTTTTTTCCTTCTTTACCTGTAGCCTGCTTTGAGGCTCCTGAGTTTAAGCACACTATAAATGCCTATCAGAGAGTTTTGCAATCTATCTGGACTAAGGAATCAGTCCAGCTTGCTTTCCAAAAGGCAGAGTCTTGGAGTTCAATGTGCCAAGGGTAGTTTACTCATGTTTTAGGGATCTATGCCAGCCTTTGCCCTCCCACCCCACTGCAAGGTGGTTTTCTATGTCATTTTAATTTCTCTGGCTCACTGGGGCTCTGGACCACTGAAAATAAAAATATTTGAGACCTTGAACTGCGCCACCACCAACTGGTAAACAGACACATGTCTCTGTTTGTCTGCACCCTGGCCATGGTACTGCTGTGCTGAGGCCAACACATAGCCACAGTAATGGCCTTGGGCATGACCTCTGCTTCAGGCCTCTGAGCTGCTATCTCCACATGGTCACTGCAGTGCAAGGGTGCACTGGTTCATATGGAAATTCCCAACACAGCCCTTCCTTTTGCTCCTTTTCACCAGCCTGCATCACCAAGGCAACTGCATGTGTGAGTGGCAGACAAAGGTCTGAGAAAAAAAACATCATTCAAGTCGCCTGTCCTTTACCAAGAAGGCAAAAGGTCCATATTCAAAATGCCTTTTGCTTCAGCTGTTTCAGTGTGCTGGTTTGAGGCTAACTGGAATGTTTTAATGAAAAAAAAATAATTATAGGCTGTGAAAAGCAAACAATGGTGATGCCTACTGCACTCATAGGCAGTATAAAAATGAGGACACAAACACAGATAACACAGAGAGTCTCTCTCTCTCTCTGGGAGCTGCTGTGTCTTCTGACCTTCTGCTGTGTAACTCAACTAATCACTCTGCTTCTAACTCCCCTGGCCAATCCTCCAAACTCACCTTGCATGTAAGGCAGACCCTGGGATAAGGTACAGGGGTGGGGAGAAGGTGGAAGGGTGGTTGGGAGCCCCTCCTGGGGTCTCTGATTTCTGGGAGGGGAGTTGTGTTTCTGTATTCCCTTTCCCTTGTATATCTCTGTAACTATTCCTGTCTATAGTGTATATCTCTGCTTGTGTATTGTGCTGAGCTGTAAATAGAGCTTCATCTCTTAACTTCCAGCTGCCTGAGTTCTAGTCTGGGTCATTTTACAAGTGTGGGGGGGGGCAGGTAACTCCCAAGCCATCCCATTCAGCCCTGTGGAAGGGCAGTGTCCAGCCTGTGCAGAGCCCCCTGCATGGGCAAAGCCCACCATGCTGCTGCAACCTGTGTCCTTTGCTTCAGCAGAGGCTAGCAAGCATGACAGGCTGGGCCGAGCAAAATCACATTCGGTTTGGTGATTCACTGAAAACTGCTTTTTCAGCCTAAAGTTTATGCTTTAGTCCCTCTAGCTACCTAGTGTATCAGCAAAAAGAATCAGCATCTCCCTGCCTTAGATGCTTAACAATCTCATGTGACTCTGTTAACTTGTTCAAAGACCTATTAAACCTGCAGTTGCAGGAGTTTGTTCTTTGGAAGACTGGATTCTTAGCAATACACCTTGGAGCTTCTCATCCACACTCCTGAGAAATGCTGGATCTGTGCTATAACCAGCACTCCACCCATCCTACCCCACCCCTGGTAGCTTTTGCCCTAAATAAAACTCAAGTGTTACGTGGCTACAGACTAAATGATGGCTCTAACTAGACTTCTGTTCATCACCACTTTCTTGTTACTTCAATCAGCTTCTGCTGCATCTTCTGTGCATTTAAATAGTGTGCTGTGTAGACACCAAACTCCCTGTAGTACTGTAAAACCTTTTATTCAGATGTGTTCTTATTTGGTTGTATGGCAGGGGGAAGAATAAATTTACTTCCCAGTTGCTCCTGTTAAATATTACCAATACTATTGATAAAACCCAAGTAATACTGATAATACTACTGGCAGCAACATGCTAAATTAGCCTGTTAAGTAATAGTGTAAAGGAAAGGGGTTCACTCAGAAATCAGGCAAATGCATGAGAACGTGGCCTCATACTTCAAACTTCACAGCCCTGCCACATTTACATTTATAAACTGTGAACTTCAAGACAAACTATATTCCAAAGATTTGGCTACATTTGGTGCTCACAGCCTCTGCTAAAACCTTTGTGAGAAGGCTCAAGGAAATTAGTTGGTTCTATAAGACCTCCTAAAACCTAGAGATGCCAGGTGGTGTTTGGTAGCTCCCAGATGAATTAAAAACTGGTAATGACAGGTCTGCCTGAATTCAGTGGCTCTACTCCAGTAGCAGAGCAATGGAGAAATATTCAAGCAGTTGTTCTCTTTCACTATGCTATGCTGGAGTGCTTTAAACTCTAGGAGGGACATATGAAGCAGCCTTTTGGCATAAGTCAGGCAGCCAAAACGAAAATGTCAAAGTCTTTGTATGAAACTTAATCATCTTGCACCCAGTACCACTGGAAAGTGGCAGAACATAGGATTGATCTCCTGAGATGCTGGCATGACTTGTTCTTCTATCCTACTTCATTTTGGACAGCGTGAACAGTCCTGGAAAAATCTGATCTGAGGTTCTCTGAACCCAACAGGATCAGTATTCCTTCACACAAAGAGAGGTCTTTCAGTTCTTTAGTTGTTTCCACAGCAAACTCATGAGCTCTCTGAATGGCTTCTCCGGGGGCACAATTTTATACCAAGAGCTGTAGCTCTTTGCTCATGTAAATCAAAGCTCTGCATGAGGCACTGACTTCAGGTCAGGCTCCTGCAAGGGCAGCTTATCCAGCACTAGCAGAATGCTCCAATCCCATTGTCTCTTAGTGTGCCTGGGAAAAAAAAAAAACAAATATCTGCTTCCCCCAAATTAAGCATTTAACAAGGAGGCAAACTGCAGTGGGGAAAAATATAAGGCTCTGACAGGTCTGAGGAAGAGCACAGCAGACAGGCAGTGAGAAGGTTGGGAGATTAAAGTCCCCAGAGCCACCTGCCAGCAATGGGCACCCACCACTGCTCCCAGAGCTCTAAGTATGTGTCACGTGAAAGAAGTATCTGATGTTTAAGTTTCTAAATTGCTGTTTTCACACAATGTGCCTGGGGGCAAAATAGTGGCCTCAGCTCTCCTGCCTGAAACTGTCAGGACTGGAACAAAAAAGAGAAAAGAAAAAAAAAAAAAAAAGAGGAAAAATGTTGAAACAAAAATGCAAAGGAAACTACATTCAGGTCATGGCTGTGAGTCAGGTCAAGCAGCTAGAGAGTGAAGGCAGGTCTTTTTCTTCTTTTTCTCTCCCTTCAATGCCAGACTTGTTTAACAAGACTCTCCTTGGTGAAGTTTCTTTTATAATTAACAAGTGAAAAGGAAACATGCTTCTCTGCACTGAAAAAAAAAAAGATACTGCAGCTGCCTTATGCAAGCCATTTCCATTTTTAAGACTTGGAATGGAAAAGGTTTTACTGCCTCTGCTCAAATCAGTCTTACTTTTCAGCCTTGTTTTAATTTGGAAGGGAGAATGAATGTGTGTCTTAAATGATTGAGGATTTCAGCATTCACATTCGACAATAAACACTAAGGAAATAACTGAGAAGCAGTCTCTAGCACGCAGGCTGGGGCAAATCTATCACAACAAACACAGCAGGTGGCTGATCCCGCAAGGTCTGAGAGTCTACCTCCATCCTCAGCGTGTGCTAACCACACATACTTTGATTTTTGTAAAGAAAAAGATCTCTTGATGCCTTACATAAGCTCACAGAGCTCTTCCCAGCTACATGTCTATTAAAAACAAACCTGGCAGGTTGAGTTTGCTCTCCTGCACAGGGGAATGTGGAGAAGGTATAAACTCTCCACTTCTCTTGGCACCAGATCAAACCTGCAGACACCAGACATCACTATGCATAGTCAGGGAGACAACTCCCAACCATTACGACAACCAAACTCCAGGAGACTCTGCTTTCCAAGTGCAAAAAAAGGTTTGCCAGCTTCAAAGGTGGGCCTGGGGAGGGAAGGTGGAGTATAAAGGCTTGAGCACTCCTGCCTGTACACCATCTCTTCCAGGATGACTATACTGAAAGCGGTCACTGGGAACACAGACCCAGGAGAGGAGAGGCTTGACAGTGCACACCAGCTGGGAGTGATGCACAGAGGTGGCAGAGAAGCCTGACCTCTGCTCTACTGCAGAGCAGAGCAAGCAGGTAAACCTGGCACCTTTAATTTGCAAAAGCTTCTCCCTTGCTTTCTGGCATCTGCAGTACCAACACAACCCTCCCCGAGGCTGCAAGGCTGGGACTTGTTGAGCAATATGTAGACACAGAAACTCTGACTGAGCCTCCTGTGCAGCACGACAGCATTGGAAACAACAATACAGAGCTGTCCTCTGCACAAGCACCTTCCTACAAAATGTATCATCCCGAGAACAGCTGAAGAGTTACCAGCAAGAAATTCAGAGAGTGAAAGAAGCAAAGTAAAAGTAAGTCTGAAAACATTCTGGGAGAAAGAGACTGTCTGCACTTGCACAGCCCCAGTCACTGTCATAGGATCACTTCAGTTGGAAAAGACCATTAAGATCGAGCCCAAGCATTATCTAACTCTACTAAGTCTGGTGCTCAACCATGTCACTCCACATATCTCTGAAACACCTCTGGAGACTCAACCACCCAACTGGGGAGGCTCTTCCAGTCTTTGAGAACCCTTTCAGTGAAGAAGTTTCTTCTAACATCAAACCTAAACCTGCCAGTTCAGTTGCTATATCCCAGTCTGCATCCCTGTAGCCCCCACAGCAAAGGTTGGCCTCTGTCCCCAGGGTCCTTGAAGACCAGAGCTGCCTGAGTCAGTCAGACAGTGCCCAGGAGCTGGGAGGAAGCCTGAGACACATGTCTTCGCTCTGAACCCCAAGATGAGCTGGAGCAGCTGCAGCTGCTCTGGCAGCAGGGATCACAAAGCAGTCCTTGGCAAGGTAGCAAGCCTGCCTCTGGCATAGCACTCTGCAGATCTGGGGCTCTGGCTGTGCTGATAAATGCTGGTAGCTCTACTCAAAACAAATAAATTAAAATTAACATTCCTTTAGGGTTGACTCATAACAGAAATGTAGTCTTTTTGTCAGCCTGCACTTCCCTCACATGCTCTCCTCCCTCATCAGCAGAGCAACGGAGAACTGCAGTTCACCCAACACCAGGCTCCTGCACCATCCCAAGCCAAACCCAGCTTTGGACAGCATCTGAACCTACACAAATGGTTTCAAAGGCTCCAGGTGAGAAGGTAACCCAGAGCAAAATGTTAAAACACCTCACTCAGAAACCCTCACTGCACCCATGCATGTATTCCTCTTCTTTCTTTTCTTTTATTTCACTGAACTGCTTTACTGCCTCAGAGCACTGACTTGGCTGATGGCAGAGTCCTTCTGGGAAGTGAGCAGTAAACTATTTGTTAGCTTGTTTCTAGTAAATATGTCCCCCATTGTAAGAGCATGGTTTATTTGGCTTGGATCAGTGGTGTTTCTTATGCATCACCACAAAGTAAGAATCACAGAAAGGTGGGAGTTGGAAGGGACCTCTGGCAATCATCTGGTCCAATCCCCCTGCTTAGAGAAGACTCACCCAGAAATGCATTTTGAGTGCCTACACAGAGGGAGACTCCACAACTTCTCTGGGCAGCCTGTGCCAGTGCTCTCCTATCCTGAGTTTTTTTTGTTATGTTTACATAGAACCTCCCATGTTCAGTTTGTATCCCTTGCCCCTTGTCCTGTCACTGAATACTGAGCCTGGCTCTGGCCTCTTGACGCTTGCTCTTTAGATATTTAACGAGCATTAACAGGATCCCCCTCCTCAGTCTGTTCTTCTCCAGGCTAAACATCCCAGCTCTCTCAGCCTCTCCTCATAAGCTGGATGTTCCAGTCCTCTCATCATATCAGTGGATCTCCAGAAAAGAGTAAAAATTTCAGGATTTGATTATAGAATCAACTGGGCTTGTGATTCTACACTGTGTGTGCAAACAGGAGTAAAAAAGGGAGCCTGGCTCTCAAAGCTGACATTATTTCTTTGAGCTGGAAGTCTTTATAACTGTAAGTTTTTACCAGCTGATGCTGTCAAGTCTTTGGTAGTGGCAACCTCTCTCCCAAGAGACCTCCTGAAGGACAGCACTGCACTCATGGCACCTGACAGCCTGAGCCATCGCTGCAGTAGCCATCAAAAGAGCTGAAGGGGAATTAACTGAGTCACTCTCTCACTCCAGGTCAGGTCAGCCCAGGTCACAGCTGAGGTGGTGTGGAGAGACACACTGATCAACCCATATGGGAAGCCAACAGGGCTGCCAAGCTGGCATTTGCTCCCAGCTGTAATGCTCACATAGAAGCAGCACTCTGTACTTTTGCACATCATTCTCTAGCCATGACCATACATGTATCAAGTAAAACCAGCAGTAGGGCAGGTTACTGCAATTTACTGGGCAGGAAGGGAACAACCCTTGCTTATGGCATAAGGTGGGCAGAAAACATCCATTGCTACAGCTCAGCCACTCTAAGCCAAACATAACTGCTGCAGGCAAAGCTGCTCTACTGCCTGTCAAATAACAAAGAGGACAGGATACAAATACATTATCTGCACAGACCCGGTGGGAAATAACAGAGAGGAGGTCAAGGGCTGCCAAAATACGTGGTGAGACTGCACAGAAGGTAGGAGATGGCACCTCTCTCCCAGGGCCAGAGAAACACTTGGTCTGGTCCTGAGTGCAGGGATGGAAAATTCCCTACAATTTGAGTACCTCAGGAAAGTTGAGTATTAGTTGATGGATACTGTTCTCATTATTTGCTGTCCCCAACTCACAGAGTAAAACTCAACAGCTTTAACAATCTTATTTTATTCTTACCACCCCAAGCCCTTCACCCAGTATTTTTTCTTGACTAAGAAACCTTTCTTAGAGGACAGATCAGCCTTCTGTGACTTCTCCTCCTGTGTGAGCTCTTCATGGGCAGGGGTGTTTCGAATGTCTGTTCCACTTCCCCAGGGCTCCCTGCGGTACCTCTGAAGCAGTCAACGCTTTCTTTGCTGACTTGGTTGGCAAGACTGCCACTCCCTACATGGGTGTGTTGACTACATCAGTACTGCTTACTAAGTGAAAAATAAACATCTGAAAAATCTGTTCTTCATCTAAGAAACTGTACATGGCCCAGCATCCAAGAACGAGTTAAAGATATCTGAAGAAGAGAAATACACATCTGACCATGTTCCTACGTCAGTCAATCTCAAATGAAGCCCTGTACAACTCCTGCAATCTCAACAGTGTGTAGCTGAGAGCCTGTAGGGAACAGGTATCACTGCAAGCTTGCCTTTCTGCTTCTGGAGACCATAGCCTGACTACCACTCAGTGAACACAGATGCTGTCACCCCTGACCCCACTTCAGCTTAGCATCTTCTTGAGACAAGCCGAGAGGACCTCAGGCTACTGAAGAATGTTGCAAACAAAAGAGCAAGGTGCTCTCAACTACAGCAAGAACATAATTTGTCTATTAGTTTTTGGCCTGTCCAATGAAGCTGAGCCCATTACAGTTCACTTCACTGGGATTCGTGGCAGGACAAGATCATATTTGCTCTGGTGCCAGGCTGTCTGCACTGTGAACCTGCATTGAGCAACTCCTTCATTATTGGTACTCCAGCATGGGTTTGTCTTGCAAGAGGACTCTAGAGTACATATAAAGAACAGAAATAAAACCACATTTTGCCAGCACCAAAAGCAACTAAGCTGCAGGGAAGCTGATTTCTCCAGTACTCAGTACTAGTGAGGACAGTTTTAGGGCTCTCACTACAAGACACTGAGGTGCTGAAGCAGTTCCAGAGAAGGGCAATGAAGCTGGTGAATGGTCTGGAGAACAGGTCTGGTGAGGAAAGCTGAGGGAACTGCAGGTGTTTAGCCTGGAGAAAAGGAGGCTGAGGGGAGACCTTCTGGCTCTCTGCAACTCCCCAAAAGGAGGCTGAAGCCAGGTGGGGGTTAGCCTCTTCTCCCCAGCAACAAGTGACAGGCCAAGAGGAAATGGCCTCAAGTTGCAAAAAGGGAAGTTTAGGTTGGATACCAGAAGAAGCTTCCTGACTGAAAGGGTTCTCAAAGATTGGAACAGGCTCCCCGGGGAGATGTTTGAATCTCCATCCCTGCCTCTGGAGGTGTTTCCAAGATGCAGAGATGGAGAGCTGAGGGACATGGTTTAGCACCAGAGTTGGTAGAGTTAGATAATGGTTGGAACCAATCTAAAAGGTCTTTTCTGGTGGAAATGATTCTGTGATTCCTCTTTGGTTTACAACACCTCACTGGACACACAGTGTGTGTGTTACATATGTAAGTGCCACAGCATTAATCTCATTGCAGGTCATTTTAGCTATTCAGCTGTAAACCAAACGTGATGATACTTGCAACACATCTTGTCTGAAACCTTTGGGGGCACCATCTCCTGCAATGGGTCTGTAACACACCTGGTTAAGTGGAAGAATTAGCAGAAATACATTACTACTTTTCCAATTGCTCACCCCAGGAAAGCAACAAACATCTTAGACTGTAGAACAAATAATTTTTCATAGGGTCTAGGACTGTAAACACAGTGCTCTTGGATGATCTTTAGCAAAGAACTCTCTCTTTGGGGTCAATCCAGACAACTTCTCAATCTGTGACTGTAGGAAAACAACTCAGTGGTTTGGAAATCTTTGCCAGAATCATTTGGAAATCCCTGATGCTGTCCTCTACAAACCATTGCTAGCCTACATCTATTCCTGAGTCACACATGGGGCTGCTCCCCCAGCTACCTGCACACAAGCAGGGGAACAGGCTGTTTCACTGGTCCTGCTAAACATCTCTTGGATCATAAGAGATCACATAAAGAAAATTACTTTGTTTCTCAAAGGCAGGAGGTACCTCCAAGTGCACATCTCCACAGTATCTTGTGCTGCATATGCAGGTCCAGGAAGACAAGGACAAGGAAGGATGACAGAGGCTGCAAACAACAGCCCTTCTGGTGGGAGTGCAACCAGAACTGACATGCTTACAACTGGTATGGGAAGGATGTGGTGGACAAATTCACACACTCTCAGCAAGCAGGAGTCGTTGCAATGTTTGGCTGCCAGATTAGTGCTCAGGAACACAACCCTGGAAGTGTTTAAGACCAGGCTGGATGAGGACCTGAGCAACCTGGTCTAGTGGGAGGTGTCCCTGCCCATGGCAGCAGGTTTAGAACTAGATGATCTTTAAGGTCCTTCCCAGTTCAAGCCTTCTATGAAACCAGAGGTGCTCCATCAAACTCTCCTGTGATCTCCAGGAAAGAAAATCTGATCATATCCTTAGCCACAGTAGGGTGCAAAAATTGCCATGGGATCACAGAAGCAGACACCTTGTGGGCCCTGGCCAGATCCCTTCAGTATAACCAGCTCTTATTTCTATGTATCCAAACTAATCTTGGTGCTCAGTTGAATTTGATTTTACCCAAGTCAATGCCAACCCTCCTGGCCCTCAGACCATTCTTATTTTGCAGACTTTTCAGTGTCTGTGCGAGCAAATAAGGCAGAAAACATTGCCCAAGACCCTTCAACTTAAACACACTTCTGATTATTCAGTTAATTAATTGATTGCAGTAGGGAACTGCTGCATCAAGCATATCACATTTAGGACACATCTGCATTCCCCTTTTTAATACCTCTTCATGATTTGCAATCTACTTCTCTCATTTAGAGGCAGAATAACACTTCCTAACACAGACTGAATTTATTCAGCAGCACAGAAGTCAGTTGCCTTTCCCACTGACAGATGCACTTCAATGTAATTAGTTTCATGACTATTAATGAAATAACTCATTTGAACTTTTGCCACTAAAATGTTAATGAGTAAGACCAGATAGTGGTTTGGTAATGGGATATAGTTCCTTTTACAGTTTGTTAGTTCAGATCTGGCCCACATCCACCTTGACTAAAGGTCACTACTACCTGAAGACTATTTGATAATCTGCAGGAGACAAGTTGGTAGCATTAAGCCCATGCTTAGGAAGAAACAGCCTTACAGTTTGCTCCCAGCAGCAAAGCTAAGCAAAGAAAGGTAGCAGTATGCTACTTTTACATAGCTGTGGTCAGAAAATTTCAGCTGTTAGGACCCAGCACCTTTCACTAGCTATGAATTCAGTGGAGATAAAAAAGAAATCATTTGAGTTGAAAAAGCTTGTGGATTTTTTCTGTGAGATACAATTAGCCTGTCTGACTCACCAGTGCAGACTGTTTGCTTTTAGCACACTCCTAAAGGGAGCTGTAAAAACAAATAAATACTGAACCTATAAAAGACCATATTTGGTGTTTGGAAGTTTTAACCAGTCACTTACTAGGTTCAGAAAAGCATTTCAGAGGGGAAGCTAATTATTCCTGGTATATTGTCCCCTGCCACTGCACCAGCAAACCAAAAGGTTACACATCACCTTCACTAGTGGCCCACAACTGTGGCATCCAAAAAACCACTGCTCTTCTGTTTGGCTAGTGACATAGAATTATTTTGCTAGGAAAATAACTCTAAGGTCATCAAGTCAACCCAACATGGCCATTAAACCACGTCCTGAAGTGCCATGGCTGCACATTTTTTTTAACACTTCAAAGGACAGCAATGCCAACACCTCACCAGGCAGCCTGCTTCGGTGTCTCACAACCCTTTCAGTGAAGAAACTTTTCCTAATATCCAATCTAAACCTCCCCTGGTACAACTTGAGGACATTTCCTCTCACTGTATCACTTGTTACTCGGAGAAGAGACTCACACCCACCTTGCTCCAACCTTCTTCACCCTGAGAGCACAGCACCACAAGCCTTAATTATTTCTGCCTCTTCACAGCCAGTAGTATGAGACATGCAACAAAATTGTTTGCTCAAGGAGTTAGAGAAACTGAGTCTCTTGGGTTTCCACAGGGAACTTGAGGAAGGGTAAGCACAAGAAAATTACACAAATTCACAGAATCATAGAATCATTTAGGTTGGAATAAACATACCAGATCATCAAGACCAACCATCACCCTGGCACCACCGTGCCCACTAAGCCATGTCCCAAAGGGCCATGTCCACACATTTTTTTTAACACTTCAGGGACAGTGACTCCACCACCTCCCTGGACAGCCTCTTCCAATGCCTGACCACTCTTTGAACAAAGCTCACTTCAAACACTGCACTCAAGCTTGCAGCCTTGCTCTTATGGCTGTGCATGAGCTCTACTGAGGTTACATGTCTCACTAAGAGGATGGCATTTCCAGCACCCCACTCCTTCACTTTGCCATCTAACTCCTCCCTGATACTGAGTAAAGCTACATAACAAATCTTGGGCAAGCCCTCTCCTGAACTTTGAAATGAATTGGCAATGTGTTTGTGTCTAGCCTTTATCTGGGGCTAACCACCAGCAGTTACTCTGTTAGCCAATGACCCCCTCTCCAATAAAGAAAGAGAACAGAAAAAGTAAAGACCCACGGGTTGAGATGAAAATAGATTTAATGACATAACCAAGTTAATACAAATGTCAATAGAAGGTATGTAAAGTTACACTCAGCCCAGTAGCAGTCCAGCAGAAACAATATCCAGAAAGGCAGTTCTCAAGAGCACAAGAGGAAAGAGAAGTCCAAGCTGAAGACTCTAGCAAAAAGCCATGCCTCTCCATGGCAGACTTCCCCCTTTACACTGAGTGTGATCCTCATGGTCTTGGATACACCTGGAGCCAACTCTAGTCAGCTGTCCTGGCTGACTCAGAGCTGCTAATAGCCTGCTGGACTGGGATTCTGCCCCAGCAAAATCAGAGCACTATGTGAGAATTGCAACTCCCTAGCTTGCCTTAGCTTTCCCCTTCTTTAGTCTCCTCTGAATACAGCTTTATTTGGAGGCTGAGGGGAGACCTTGC
>VWYK01052810.1:9485-22536 GCA_013399775.1 Semnornis frantzii
TCGCGGCCAGCGCAGCCCCGGGGGGCGGCTCCGAGCTTGCGCTGGAGCGGCAGCGCCGCGGCCTGCCGGTGCCGTTCACTGCCTCCGGGAGCGCTGCCTTCCCGGGGCTACTGCTGGGCACCGCCGGCCCCCGCGCTGCTGCTGCCGGCCGTCGGCATCGTTGGCACACACCGGGGGGGCACAGCCATCCCACCTCGCTGACGGAAGGCTACGGCGAGCTTCGGGCCGCCGGGGAGGCTTCTGCGCTGATCCATCCAAGGATGGCAGAGCGGTGACTTCTCCAAACCGGGAGAAATTAAGAGGCGAGCGGAGAGGTTCGCTGTTTTATTCAACGCACATCATCACCAAACGCGATGGGTTGGGAGTTCCCTGCCCCCCACACTTTGTAAAATCCCCCAGACCAGACTCAGCCAGCTGGAAGTTAAGGACTGAAGCTCTATTTACAGCTCAGCACAATGTACAGGCAGAGATATACACAACAGACAGGAATAGTTACAGAGATACACAAGTTAAAGGGAATACAGAAACACAATTCCTCTCCCAGACATCAGAGTCCCCAGGAGGGGCTCCCAACCACCCTTCCACCTTCTCCCCACCTTACCCCCGGGTCTGCCTTATGTGCAAGGTGAGTTTGGAGGCTCAGCCAGGGGGGTTAGAAGCAGAGTGGTTAGCTAGGTTAGCAGAGAGGAGAGGACACACTGGCTCCCAGAGAGAGGCCAAGAGACTCTCTCTGTTATCTATGTTTGTGTTCCTGTTCTTACACATCTCAGCTAGCCTCTGAGTGCAGCAGGCATCACCACTGTTTGCTTTTCCCAGCCTATCATCTATTTTTTCATTAAAATGTTCCAATTAGCCTCAAACCAGCACACCAAACTTGCTTCTGCAACCAGGACTTTGGGCTCCAAAGTGGTGCACAGGAGAGCCTGGCAGGCAAGCTCCCAGGGGCAGCCTGACCTAGAGGCAAGAGGTTTCTGCACAGCCGAGCTGCCCTCCTGTGAGCTCACCAACAGCAAAAGGCTCAGAAGCAGCTAGATGAAAAACTCATCTTGCTGAAAGCACAGCACTGGGGTGAAAGTTTGCCCTGGAAAATGTCACTTTTGGGGTTTCTACAGTTCTGGACAATTCTAATGAAAAATGAGGGAATTGCTCTTTTTTTTCCTTTGCTTGGCCTTCACTGTTGCTAGTGAAGACAATAGTGGCATGAGGAGCAGTGTGTATAAAGCAACCAGCAACAAGGAGATGTCCAGGAGATTGTGAAGAGAAAGACTCACCCGGAGAGGGGAGAGGGCACAGCAGGCTGGCAGGGGGTGGCTGGCAGTACAGAGACTGCCTTCAGATCCAGGAAAGCAGCAAGAAGTAACACAGGAAAGCTCTGTAACAGTTTAGGGTACATTTACAGGAGATCACAGCAATGTAACCTTGTCACTAGATGACCCTGAGTTTGTCACTGCCATCGAGGCACCAGGGGGTATTCAGCCCCCTTGCCAACCTGGGCTGCAAGCCCAGCACTGCCTGGTTGCTGGGAGTCATCACCTCCAGCCAGGATGCCATTTAGGAGCTATTCTTCTGTTTCCCTCCCATTCCTTCAAATACCAAAACTCTTTTCCAGTGCCAAGGGCAGAGCCCTCCACCTGGTGAGAATCCAGCATGTCAGAAAGCCTCCAAAGGGAGAAGGGAAGAGTCAAAGTCTCTGATGTTAGCAGTTACAGCAGGACCTGGAGCTGGCACAAGCATCTTTGATGATAAGCAATGCCCTTTGCTCTTGAGGGTTCACCATGTGAAGGGAAGATTGTTCACAGCCCCCCAGACTTTTTAGACTAAAGATGTTTGCTTTCTTGTCTCTGTCTTGGAGAAGGCAGTTTAAATGTTGGTAGGAGGATGAACAGAGAAGCCAGAGAGGACAGCACAGCAGCCAAGGACTCCCAAACATGCTCAGCCTTTGGAAAACCATGGTAGGCTTCTTCCCTCCTGCAGACATTTCACGTGTCACCATCCTTCTGGCAATTCCACTCTCAAAATCATCCCAAACATCAAACAATTCCCACTGACAGTTCAAGTCAGTTGCTGACAGCATCGTGCTGATAAAACATCAGTAAACCTCTGGTGTTCAGCTGTTGTTTGGGGAGAAAAGGAAGGAAGGGCAGGAACAAACCCTAAGCCTGCTTCTAATGCTTTTGCTTCCCCCCAAGAGGAGGCCTTCAGTCAGGTCTTGTCTTCACAGAGAAGAGCAGCACAGAATTTCCTGCTAATGCAAGCTGAAGCATGCAGTGAAATCTCTTTCCAGGCAGGGACTCAAAGATGTCCCTAAGCTCTGGACTAGAAACCTTAGTGAACTGAACTGAAAACTTAGTGAAGCACCTCAGAACACATCAGGGTTTGTAGAACTTGCCAGCAGAAGTCTCACTGCCCAGGATGTGGTACTGGGAAGCAAAGGAGCCACTTGGTTAGGGAGAGAAACCATTCCTGAGGCACTTACTCATTTACTCCTTGCAGGAACTGTTCTTGGGCAAGGATTTGAGAGTAAGGTTCAAGGGCAACAGCTCCTTGTGAACAGAAATATGCAGAGGGAGGTTCCAGCAGTCTCTGCATCCTCTGCAATGTGCTGCTTTCAGCTGAAGAAACTGGGAATAGTTGGGTCCTGCTTTACCCCATAAATGGTGCTGCAGTGCAAAAGGGGCTTGTGAGTGAACTACAGAAATAGACATGGCCAGGAAAAAGAGACCCAAACCAGCTCTCTGCCCTTTGTTGTGAAGCTTATGTTGCTCAATGCCACAAAATCTCATTGCTTCAGCAGCACTGGGTGCCTTAATTGGTCAGCTTCCATCCAAAACAGGCTCAGAAGAGCACGTCCAGATTTAGCCCCCCTGCAGTTTCTAGGAGAAACGTGGATGGCTGCTGCAGAATTACTGCAGGAAAGAAACCCCAAACTACTTCAGTGCTGTCCTATTTCAAGAAAGCCTTGTGAATGAAGGAAACCCCTTGTGAATGAAGGAAACCCCCTGTGAATGAAGGAAACCCCCTGTGAATGAAGGAAACCCCTTGTGAATGAAGGACACCCCCTTTGAGTGAAGGAAACCCCCTGTGAATGAAGGAAACCCCTGTGAGTGAAGGAAACCCCCTGTGAGTGAAGGAAACCCCTCGTGAGTGAAGGAAACCCCTTGTGAGTGAAGGAAACCCTCTGTGAATGAAGGAAACCCCCTGTGAGTGAAGGAAACCCCTTGTGAGTGAAGGAAACCCCTTGTGAGTGAAGGAAACCCTCTGTGAGTGAAGGAAACCCCTTGTGAGTGAAGGAAACCCCTTGTGAGTGAAGGAAACCCTCTGTGAGTGAAGGAAACCCCTTGTGAGTGAAGGAAACCCCTTGTGAGTGAAGGAAACCCTCTGTGAGTGAAGGAAACCCCTTGTGAGTGAAGGAAACCCCTTGTGAGTGAAGGAAACCCTCTGTGAGTGAAGGAAACCCCTTGTGAGTGAAGGAAACCCCTTGTGAGTGAAGGAAACCCTCTGTGAGTGAAGGAAACCCCTTGTGAGTGAAGGAAACCCCTTGTGAGTGAAGGAAACCCTCTGTGAGTGAAGGAAACCCCTTGTGAGTGAAGGAAACCCCTTGTGAGTGAAGGAAACCCTCTGTGAGTGAAGGAAACCCCTTGTGAGTGAAGGAAACCCCTTGTGAGTGAAGGAAACCCTCTGTGAGTGAAGGAAACCCCTTGTGAGTGAAGGAAACCCCTTGTGAGTGAAGGAAACCCCTTGTGAGTGAAGGAAACCCCCTGTGAGTGAAGGAAACCCCTTGTGAATGAAGGAAGATCTTGAGGAGGAGGATGGTGAGAGCCTGGCAGGGGTTGCCCAGGGAGGTGGTGGAAGCCTCATCCCTGGAGGTGTTTAAGGCCAGGCTGGATGAGGCTCTGGCCAGGCTGATCTAGGGTAGAGTGTCCCTGCCCATGGCAGGGGGGTTGGGACTGGATGGTCCTTGTGGTCCTTCCAACTCTGACTGATTCCATGATTCTATGATCCTGTGATCCTATGAATGCTTCCTTTCAGTGTGTTCCCTGGGTAGTACCAAGAGAGTACTCCAGGCAGGCAAGGGTTCAAAGGCTGTGGCCACCCTCAGCTGTCTGCAGTGGCTTAGTCTTTACTGCATCACTCTCTGAGAGCACAGTGCAAGGCAGTGAGCAGTGCTTCAGCTGCACCACCACTGAGAACCACAGCTCCAGGTCAGTATGAAGAAACTTCTCACAGGAACCTAAAGGCAAAGAGAGGCTTGGAATGTACTTGGACAGCTGAGGAGGATGCCTCAGTGAAAAGAAACATAAATAATAATTAAATGTTTTTGTGGGAGTTTTTTTCCCCCACTTTTGTGTCTCCCTGCAGTTTTGTGCTGTACTTGTCCGTGCAGACACGAGCTGAGAAGGTGAGGATCAGGCTGCAGATGTTCAAAGCACATAAACCCAACACTCATCCTGCACAGGTCTCTGCTGGGACCAGCTTTGTCAGGCTGCCCAGGGGGGTTGTGGAGTCTCCCTCTCTGGAGATATTCAGAACCCTCCTGGATGCGTTCCTGTGTGATCTGCTCCAGGTGATGCTGCTCTGCCAGGGGGGTTGGACTGGATGAGCTTTGGAGGTCCCTTCCAGCCCATGACATTCTCTGATTCAAACACCATTTGTGTCTCTGCTAACTCTGAGAAGGCTGAGGCTGAAATAAAACCCAGATTCACATCTTCAGAGACCTGTAGGGCCTCAGCCTTTTGTATAAATGGAATGGTTCAAGTCTTAAGCCTTTCCCAGCTTCCACTCCCACAGCTAGAGGAAAGGCCTGGTGGGGTGCAGCAGTTTCAGTGTTTCACTGCTAGACTGAGAGTGCTCTTGCCACTTACAGGTAGAAGTGGAGGTCATGGAAGCTGTTAAAAAGAACCAAAAAGGCAGCAAAAATGGTAAGGTAGCTTAATTCATTTCAACATCTTCATCAACACAGGTGCCAGCTGCTCTTTCAGCTCTGGGTCAATCTGCATGCTGCTCAGTTCTTTGATATTGAGAATCATCTCATGGGCTTGGAAGAAAAGCTCCTTCCCCACAGCGTCCTCCACCCGCCTGCGCCACTGCCTCAGCCTGGGTCTGTCTTCAAAGATGTCACAACCAACTCCAACAGGCTGCAGAAAGGGGGAGAGACAGCAGTGAGGCACTGGGCAGCCACTTCACCAAGGCAGCAGGCACCAGAAGTGTACCTGAAGGTGCAGGCAGAGGGCTGAAAACAGAAGGGCTCAGTGAGGAGTGCCAGGAAGGAGAAGGTCTCTGTGCAGGGGACACAGAAGGCAGCCTGTGCCTTAAAGGGCAACTGCTGAGTGCCAGGAGAGCTGTTAGGAGCAGCAGAGAGGACTGCCACACGGTGGGTGATTTTCAGGGGGAGCAGTGAAGCCCTGGAGGGCTGACAGCCCCAGGACAACCACAGCCTGCAGTACTGAGTGCTGTGCTAAGTAGCAATGGCAGAGCACAGAACACTGAGTGTTGCAGATGCCTTAGCTCCCACTTTCTGCCTGGCCACTCGAGCACACAATGCTGTGCTTCGGTCTCTGGCACACAGGACTGCAAGGCAGAATCACTTCTGGGCTGCAGGGTCCAGGCTCTGCCCTTCTGGCAGAGAAGAGCCAGCTCAACAGAGCTCATTTGACTGCTCTGAGGCTCAGACTTTCTTGCAGCTCCCAGATGTGGCAGGGGCAGGCTCCACCTGAAGGGGAATATTCTTGTATGGAGAAAATGGTGCAGGCACATTTCCTGTTTCATCAGATCTGCCTGCTGGTGCCTCTCACATTTCTATAGTGCCTCCTCCTCTGGAGGTTAAAAGTCAAGTGACAACAAAGGACAAAAAGACAAGAAGTGTTGTCAGAAAAGAGAAACAAAAGAGATTGCTTCAGCCAGGGCTTTTTCTTCCTTCTTTTTGTTTTTTTAAAGCTGGTTTTCTGAACTCACTCCCATAATCTCCTCATTGTTCTGCTGAGATATGCCCTCACTCCCCTCTCCAGTGAAGCCTTACCACATGCTGCACCTCTCCCTGCCCAGCAGCATCTGTTTCCCCTTGCCTGGGACCATTACCACACTCCAGCACTCACTTGCATCAGCTCCACAATGGCCACAAGATCTGCCAGGGAGATCTGGCTGCCGACGATGAAAGCCTTGTCCTGCAGAAACCTCTCCTCAAACTGCTTCAGGGAGCTGGAGAGTCCTTCCATCACCTCCTGCAGCTTCTGGGAGGGCAGAGGCTGCCCTGTGAAGAGGGGAATCAGCACCTGGGGAGAGGAGACTTGAGAGCAGTCAGCCATCTGCTTATGGATCTGGTGGTGGCTGTTTAACTCATACCTCACGAATCACTCATCACCATCATCATCATCAGTGACCCTGCAACACAGCTGCAGGAGAGGATGATGCCACAGCCTGCTGCAGCCCCAGGCACGTCCAGCCCGGAGCTGCTGAGTTGCTGTGACAGTGACCTCCAACTAATGGGTAGCGACCTGCAGAATGCTACTGAGGATTTAGCTCCTCCTGTGCCCAGCGCTTGTGCCCTCCCACTCCACTGACCAAAGGAAACTGCCGACAGCCCCGGGGAGGACAGGTCTTAGCCACAGTCAGCCCTGCCATGCCCTCTGTTTCACAGCCTGCCAAGGCAGGTCAGGAGGCTGCCTGCCCACCACCCTAACGGCTGTGTGTAACTGGGTGCTGGGGGCAGACAGGCAGGCAGCTGCCAGCCCTGCAGGCTGAGGGAAAGGAGGGGCCTGGTGGGGGCTGTGGCCAGGAGCTTATGAGGACCACCTCAATGCCTCAACACTGGCTGGAGGGGCAGGAAATTGCTTCCTCTGTGTGCCAGTAGCCAGCAAGGCTGGGAGTGGGTGAGCACCATTCCTGCAGCAGCCTTTCCGTGGTCTCCCAAGCATCACTCTTCAAGCCACTGGAAAAATTCCCCAGAGCAGTGATGCAAGTGCAGTCCTGGTCTCCACAGACTGCCTGGCACAGGGGGTGGTTGCCTTTCCACGAGGTTTGCCACCACCTACAGAGGTGCACACACCACCAGAGCCCAGTGCTTTGCAGCTCTGCTGCCTCCACCTACCACAGCTGAAGCAAGTAGCTGCTTTGGAGAAGCAAAATTTAAAGGCAGGTGGGAGCAGACTGAATTTCTACTACTGCTAATATATTCCACAATTCAAGCAGGAATTGCTGAGTCCAAGACAAGACTTTTGCCAAATACACGTGGAATTATTTAATCAGAAAAATCCATGGCTCCAGTTATGCCTGATGGGATCTCTGTGCCTGATCACTTCAAACAACTTCTTCCTTCTCCCTGTCCCAGGGCTGTCTCCTCCCACATTTACCTAACAATCCCTCTCTTGCATGGTGGCTTTTTGTGTTTCCCCATTCTCAGTTCCTCTGAGACCTTTCCTGCATCTGGGCTATCTAAGCACCAGCAACAATTAGTTGGATTTCATCCCCTTGGAGCTCTGCAACAACAGCCTGCAGAGACTGGAAGAAACTGCCTCTTGTATGGATCTGACTCAGAACTGAATTGCTACTCTGTGCTCTGCAGCCAAATGTTCCAATGTCAATAAATCAAGAAGCTAAGTGAGTCCTGATACGCTTTGTTAGGCACAGACAAGGGCAAACTCGAGAGAGGAAGGATCCTGTGTGAAGGACTTTATCTGGAACTCCAAAGCAGAGCTGTACTTGTGGGGCTGTGTTTGCACTGGGGCTCTCCAGGGGCACTGCACTCTCTGGTGAGCTGCTGCACAGAGGTGTCCAGCAAAATCATCTGACAGTGACTGACAGGCTGCCTCAGGGCACTCTCAGTGCTTTGCCTCAACCCAGACTGGCCAAAGACATTCTGGTGGCCTCTGTCTCCACCCCTGAGCCCATGCCAGAGAAGCCCTCACACGTGCTCCAAGCAGAAAGCTCCTTCTTGACTTGCAGCCTGCTGGGGCTGCAGGGACTTGCTGCATGAAGAATGCAATCCTTTGTGCTTCCAGCAGCAAAGCCCAGGCTCAGCAAAGGAGCAAAGCTTCTGCCTGTGTGCAGAGCTGTGCAGGGAGGCCCTTGGAGGCAGCACCCAATCTGTTACACGTTCATTTGCATCCAGGCAGGGGAAGTCTGTTGGGCTTTGACACCTCCACTACCAGACCTACTTTAAAGAAAAAGGAGCCAATAACCAGAGTTGGGTTTGCCAGATCCTGCTGCTGGGCAGTAAGAAAGAGCTCCCTCTCTGAGAGCTCCTGGCAGCTAGCAGTGGCAGACTCCATCACTTCCCAAGCCTTGCAGCAGTCAGCCTCCTTACCTTGATCCACATGGTCTTGGGAGCACTGGCACGGATGTTGGCATGATGCCACGAGAGGTACTCATCCACCTGGGCCCGCTTCTGGATGTCTGCTGGGTACCAGTGGTCAGGAGTGTTGTACTTTCGACTCAGATACAGCAGGATGGCTGTGCTGCTTGGCAGGAACCAGACAAGAGAGGCCTCAGGGGCTTAGGATCACAGGGGCTGGAAGGGACCCAAAGACTCATCCAGTCCAAGCCCCTGCCAGAGCAGGACCAGACAATGCAGCTCAGGGCACACAGAACACATCCAGACAGGCCTGCAAAGGCTCCACAGAAGGAGACTCCACGGCCTCTCTGGGCAGCCTGTGCCAGGGCTCTGGGACCCTTCCAGGCAAGAAGTTTCCCCTTGTGTTGAGCTGCAACCTCCTGTGCTGCAGCTTCCANATGCAGAGTGCTTAGCCCAAGCTCCCTCTCTGCCCCTTCTCAGCTTGCTGCGTCCCTAACGCGCGCTCAGATCAGGCTCTCTCCTGAAGCCTGGGGACCATATGTTGGCATCTAACTCACACTGACCTCAGAGATGGAACTTCACCACCTCAGCTCCCATGAAAAGTCACCTGCTGGAAAATCACAGCACTGTCTGGTGCAAAGCACTGCTGGGCTAAGCAAACAACAAACCTCCAGGACCAGCCAGCAGCAGCATTGACCCCACTGCTCCTCAGCTCTTCCCACCCAGCCCTGCCAGCCCTGCCCTGCCCATGTGGCTTGCACTCAATGGAACTCTGAGGGGCTGTGTTGCTTTTCCATCACATCTGCCTCTGGCCTGCAGCTTCCACGGAAATCAGTACAGGTGATTCTGCCTCCTGCTTTGGTGAGACCTCACCTGCAGTGCTGCATCCAGCTACTGGACCCCCAACACACAAGAGACATGGGGACGAGCCACAAAGATGCCCACAGGGCCAACAGCTCTGCTGTCATGAGAGGCTAAGAGAATTTGGGTTGTTCAGCCTGGAGAGGAGAAGGCTCCAGGGAGACCTCTGAGCTGCATTTCAGTATCTGTAGGTGGCCTCCAGGCAGGCTGGGGAGGGACTCCACAGAAGGGCCTGTGGGGTTAGGATGAGGGGCAAGGGTTTGGATCTGGAGCGGGAGAGATTCAGGTTGGACATCAGGAGGAAGTTCTGCACAATGAGGGTGGTGAGACACTGGCACAGGCTGCCCAGGGGTGTAGCTGAGGTCCTGTCCCTGCGGACATTCAAGACTGGACTCCACATGGCCCTGTGCAGCCTACTCTAGCTGGAGGTGTCCCTGCTGCCTGCAGGGGGGTGGACGAGACGTCCTTGGAGGGTTCCTGCAACCCAATGCAATCTGTGAAACTGTGAAGTCCCAGCACAGAGCCTACAGAACCTTCCTCTGTTTGTCCAGCTGTTTATACTTTTGCTAACTGGCAGAAGAAGTCAGATGGAAAAACATCTTAGTCATCTGCAAGGAGATGTAGGCTGCTGCTGCAGGAAGAGATGCCACAGCAAATCCTATGCTGATGAACCAGAAGAAAATGCAGACCCTCTGACCATGCTGACACTGTCACAGCTCCAATGCTGCAGTGCTATGACAGCAGCCTCCACATTCAGCCCATCGGCTGAAACCTCTGTCGGTGCTGACTTGGTCTTGGTGACTAACTCAGATAAACAGACCTATTTTCCCCGGGGTAAAAGGGATTTTTACAAGCTTTAAACATTCCCCAGAAGTGTTTGTGATCCCATGCTGAGGTAGCTGCCTCCAGGGCGAGCTCAAGAGTCAACTGCTTCGTTTACACTCTGAAAGACAACTCCAACAGCAAACAGCAAACGGAAAGAGAGCAAATGAGGCTGTACTATTGAAAATAACCAACGTGCTGGTGAGTTCTGGAGTCCTGCAGCACTCGGCAGGAATGGCATCTCCTAAAGGCTGCACAGATTCCTGGCAGCCAGGGAAGCCCAAGGACTGAGTTCTTACCATTCTTCTAGGGTGAAGTCTCCATCCTTCAGTGCTGGTACCTTCTTCAGGAGGCTGACTTTGCCTGCTCCTTCATGGCTTGATGGCCCTGAGAACATGAACAGACAAGCTGGAGGTTAGAAGTGTACCTGGGACAGGGGGAAAGAGACAGGAGCTAGGATGAAGACAACTCAGCCTAAAAAAAACCAAACCAAACAAAACCAAACTGAAACCAAAAAAACCCAACCCTATTTGCCAAAGAAGCAGGGTCTGGGAAAGCTGAGTTTGCATGCAGAGCATCCTAATGAGGGCAGATGGTTGCTACTCCTGGTCCTGTTGCCCACAGCCAACACCGAAAGAATCATTTTCCTGAAGGGAGTGAGTGTAGCTAGGATGGAACCATGGTGGAAAGCCACTGAGAAGCCTGGTGGCTCATTAATCAAAGAACATGACTGGCTTACAGACACACAGAGGAACATTTTCTTCCCCTTTGCTTTGTCTCTGAAGAGCAGAGGGAATTGAGCTTTTACAAAGAAAGTAAATGGCTGTCAACAGAGCTGATCCCTCAGCATCCAGGCAGCTGAGGACGTCTCCATTGTTTCTGCTGGGGTGAGGAAATCCCAAATGCCAGCAACACAACAGCAGGCTCATGAAAGCCTCCACTCTGCCACAGGGAACATTAGCTAAGGGGCAAGGAAGCTCTAACACCTCTGCCCTGCCTTACTCCTGGCTCTGCGAGTCAGGAAAAGAGAGGTAGGCCAGCCAGCCAGCAGATAAATGCCAGGGAGCTGTACCAGTCCAGGAATACCTAAGTAAAAGGTGTGAGGTGTCTGCTTTGCTTGGTGTCAGTGCTCTCCAGAAGGAGACAGGACATTCAGGCTGCAGATCTTGATCAAATCAGCATGACCAGAGGAAGCCTTGTCCATAAACCCCTTGCTCAAAATGCATAAGGGCCATTAATGAACAGACAGTGAGCTACAGCACCAAGGACTCTTTGTCCCGCTCAGGAGGCAGTGGCAGTGTCTGCTCTGCAGGCAGGACAATCGTGCAGCAGGAAATAGCTTCCAAAAATACCCCCAGCCTTTTGGACTATCAAGTTCCTTTGCAGTTGGCTTTGCTAGCAGGCAACTGAGGAACTACAATATGAGGAGTAAGCAGTGGGTGAGGGGAGCCCAAATCAGACTGGAGCCTGCAGCAGTCCTAGCAGGAACAATGAACAGGTCAGTGCCCCTATGGCACTAACCTATCACCACAGCAGGCTGGGCAAGGAGGTCAGTGTCTGTTGCACAGACTGCACCACAGGCAGCCCAGACATGGCACCTTGCTTGCTTTGGCTCTTACAAGGTCTTTGTGTGCAGACATAAACGACCTGCACTGAGGCTGTGCCACTGACTGAAGCCTTGGTACAGACACCCCAGGCTGCCTCCTTGGGACCAATGCTCAGCACACTGAATCAGAGGCCAAAACCTGCATTTGCTGTTTAGAAGAGTCTAATAAGCTCCTGCCTCCCTTCCAGCAAGCAGTGCCAGCCTTTTTGTTTAGTGATCTTAGGTGGTCCCTCTTCACCATCCCCCTGATGCCAACTTGCCTCACGGTGCTCTTTAACATCAGTTGCAACTGGTGTCATTAACTCTTGATGCCCCCTGATAAGCACACTCTGTGTATGGCTGGGCCTGCAGGGGTAACTCTCATAAGCAGTGCACACTGCTGAAGAGCAGGGCAGGCTGCACACAGGAGGGGCTGTTAAGCATTAATGATAATGCAAGGAAGGAGGTTTACTGGTGGGTAAGAAGAGCAGTGGATGAGATCTTATGGAGTAGGAAAGAAAGAAACAAACAAACCAGTTTGGCATTTACATCCCTGCCTGACCATCCCTCTGCCAAGGATTCCAAAGAGCTATGCTTTGCCTCAGGGAAAAACAAAAGTAACTATTTCCTAGAAAAATGCACTCTGTAGATGTGCAACAGTTTTCTGGTACAGTTGGACAGGCCTGGACAGCTGAGTGCTGCTGCTGAGCGCTCTGCCCCAGAGCACCCCTCGGCTGTCACTGCGACTGATTCGCTAGCAAGGGCTGGAGGCACATTCCTCGGGGAGCCACAAAAATAGACGAGGCACAGCCAGGAGGCAGCTCTGGGAAGAAGAGCTGCATGGCCAGACCAGGGCGTTGAGGCTCCTCGGCAGCGCACGTTCAGCACTCCTCCGGTCACCCGCGGGCCAGGCAGCGCTGCCGGGGCTGGCACCGCCCGCGGCTCCGACGTGCGAGCCCGGGCAGGCTTCACCTGTCAGGACGAGTGCCTAAGTGAGAGGACACCAGGTGAGACCGCGGAGAAGCCTGCTCGCAGCTCCGCATCCCTCTCACAAGCAGGCGATCTCCCTTTTCCGCCAGCTCCAGCGTTCTGCCACACCCCTGGGTCCGGCGTTCCCTGCCTCGGCTGGCCACGACCCTTGCCGAACAGGGGCTGCCGCTGCCCCGGCCGGGAGAGTCCCCTCGCACGGCTGCTGATCTGGAGCGGTCCGGACGCTCCTACGGGCACAGTCCTGTCCGGCTCAGCAGCCCTCCCGTCGGGCAGGCGAAGCGGCTGGTTGGGGCCATGAGAGCTAATACCCCGCGGGGCAGCGCCACCCGCGCCCGGGGTCCTTCTGCCCGGGGGCTCAGCCGGGCCCGGGGATCGCGGTACAGCGCCGGGTGCTGACAGCCTCCCGCAGCGGGGTTCGCTCCCTCGCTGCCCGCCGGACGGACCCCCGGGACGCTGGTGCCCGAGGCGAGGGTACCCTCCCCTCCCGTCCGCTCACCTGCATGGGG
>VWYK01052810.1:22834-40460 GCA_013399775.1 Semnornis frantzii
CTCGGGGCAAGGAGAGGAAAGCGACTGAGGGTCCCGCGGGGAAGGGAAGCAGCGGAGGACCCCGGGAGAGCCTTTCCGGCGGGGGACGGAGCCGCGGTGCGGGGACACGGGATCCCCTGTCCCACAGGGGTGGGTAGTCCTGGCCGTTCAGGGCACGTTCAGGGGAGGGACATCCCAGCCACATTAAACTACAAGCGATGGCAGTTCAGGGGTCCTCGAGTGAGAGGTTGGTGCGAAGGTCTGAGCGAGCTGGGGCTGTGCTTCCCCCCCTCCACAGCCTTGGACTGCTGGGACTCTGAAAGATAGAGCAGCCGAACCACTCGGGGCAAAGTCACCCCCAGCCAAAGCCCCCTCGGCTCAGCTGACACCTTCTTATCAGTGCTGTGCCAGAGAGCTCCTGGGTCACGCACCAATCCTTGTAAAGAGCTGCAGGAATCCCGGGGAGGGGGAACCGGAGGATCAGTTCTCTTTTACTCATGTAAAGGGTCGTTACGGAGGGTGATGGAAAGGCTGGGTGCTGCTGACTGGGAAATTACCAACTGGAACTCTTTCAGGTGCTTCCCTTTAGGCCACTTCCCCAGCACTGCAGCTCTGAGAGCTCCCCAGGAATGGGGCTTAGTGTTTAGACCCCTTGGTCTGCCAGGGTCCAGTGACCAAGCTGCATCTCAACATGAAGTATTGAGTCTGCTGCACCACACAACTGTTCCAGAGTCGTTGTTCAGATTGAGAACTGCACAATGAGAGGCTTTCAGTTTCTTGGCCTGAACAGGCAGAGGGGCTCTGCACACCCTTCAGTTCCCCTCCAGAGCACCTGCACACAGCACCAGCACACCAGGTGGAAAGCTTGCAGGGTGCTGCGGCAGGAGCTTCAAACTCCTTCAGTGCAAAGATGACTTAAAGGAGTGGAGGAAAGCAGTGTGCATATGGCTCTGCACAGGTAATAGCTGGAGAAGTCTTTGTGCTTCAGAATGGCTGCAGATCCCATTTTTGGGAAGCGTTTGTTGATCTCGGTGGTGGGCAGCAGGATTGGCACCCCTGGCTCACTTGCTCTGTGGTTCCTTCAGTTGTTCCATTATTCCTAGCTAGATTTCAAAGATCTTTTCATCTGCCTCCTGGACATGTTCCTTCTTGAAGCTTTTCCTCGAGTTTGCTGTCAGCACTGCAGAGCCCCCACAGATATTTGTACCTGGTCATGTTATGTGGCACTGGTTTGCTTCATTCCTGACTCTAGGCTTCTAGCACCCTGTTTTCAGCTGCCTCTCTCACATCAAGGTTAATTTTTGCTGCCTGTACTTTATCACCTTTTTGGGAAACAACACAATAAAACTGCAGTAAGCTTTGCAGCTCATTTGTTACTTGTTTTACAGAAGTCTCGGGATGTGTATCTGTTCTTTAAGCACTCCTCCCATTTTCTGCATCCCAGCTTCATTTTCTTCTAGAGCTCGCAGGCTCTCACTCCTTTCCAAATACCCCCGGCAGGAAACTGACCGGGAGCAGCACACTCAGCCGTGGCTGGAGGTGTAGGCTCTCTGCTTATGCGAGCGGATGGAGAGCTGACACCGAACAGACCTTGCACTGAGCCAGGCACAACTCTTGCGCAACCTCGCAGTTTGGCAGGCAGCTCTTGGGGCTCTCAGCCTGGGAGCCGGAACCATCCAAGGTCAAATGACACAAACGAGCACAATGGGGGAGGTGGAGGGACGGCAAAAAGCAAAGTACGAGGACGAGAGATGCCTTATCTGCACAGTTCGGAGTAAACAAGCTGGGCAGATTTAGCTCTGTTGCCACCCAAGGAGTCTCTCAGGGGAGCTTTGTCCTGCGTGCATAGAAGGGCCCAAAACGCCCCTGCGTGGGCAGAGTGAACCTGCAGCTCAGATGGGCTTACAGCAGGCAGAGAAGACCACGGGAAAAGCAATATAAAACCTCCTCCTGTCACCGTGCCCACGCTGGAGTGAGGCAGCGTGTCTGTGTTTGTGCAGAAGCAGCAGCAGCCAGCTCTGAACGAGGCTTTGAGGGCAGCTCCTTGCAGGAGCACACAGTGGGTGGCATTAGAGGAACTTGTGTCTTATTCAAACAAGTAGAAAATGGGCTGAAGGCTCTTACATGCATCCCTTGTGCTGCAACCATCAGAAACAAGGAAAAAATCGAAAAGGCACTTTATTTGCTTTGGCTCATGTGATGGCTTTGCAGGCACAGCAGCCCTGTCTCAAAACCACGCAGGTGTGTATGAAGAAACACTCTGCCACCAAACAGTCTGAGGGCAGTCACCAGTAGTGCTCTGTGGATTAGGCTTTTGGGTTTGATTAGTTCTCTGCTTGAGCAGAAGCTGTGTGAGGCATCTATTGTGCCTGCGGGAAGTTTGCTTCTTACAAGAAAAGGGCAAAGTTGCAGGTCAGGAGTCTGGAAGTTAGGCCAAGTCTGTGCTAAGAGGAGAGTGTGCAGCAAGGTGGGGCAGCTCTGGCAACACTTTGGTGGTTGTGGCCAGCTACACCTTCTAGAGGAAAGGAAGTGTAATCAGACCATTTTCTTGAGGATTAGCACTGCAGGCAGGCTGCTGCAGCACAGCCACAGTGCTCAGGCAGCAACCATGCCAGTGCCCACAGGGCAAGAAGAAAGCTGCAGTCACCAGTTTTGCCAGCTGCCCTGCAATGGGCTCTCCTCAGCACACTCACCAACACAAAACCAGACAAGACAAACATCCCTGCCTGTGTCAGCACTGGAACTGAAAAGGCTTGGGGGCAGATCTGATTTTTCAGTGCTGACATTTAGGATTTCCTGCAAGTTGGAGGAGTGGAAAGTAAAAGGGCTTTGTTTGGCTGCTTTGGCTCAGGGATGTGTGCTGCCAGCTGTGCTTCTTGGTGTCCTTCTGAACTAAAGGGCAGGTTTACTCTGGAAGCCAGCACAGAGGAGACAGCTGCCTTGTTCTCCAAAGCCAGCAGGTCCAGCTGGAAGGATGTGTGAGACTGCTTTGAGCAGCTGATCTCACCTGCTCTGAGCACTGCAGTAAGCTGACTTGCATCAAGGTGACATCTCACAGCCAGCACACTGCACAGCCACACCTGGGTGGTGTGACAGCCACAAGGGACAACAGGACATCCAGATACAACCAGAGCTTGACCAGGAGGGACAGGATCTACAAATTGGAACCCTCCTCGTGGCTCACACCTGGAAATGGAAGACCGCAGGGACAGGCGAATAGGAAAGCAAGAGGAGAACAAAGGGACGGAAGGGAGAGGTTGTGATGGTGCTGCACAGGTGTGGCTGCTTCCCTCCAAACCCTGTTTCACAAATCCCCACAGACCTACCTCTGGCAAGTGTAAGCAGTGACTTTACTGGAGAACACAACACAGCAGAACATGAACTGCATCTGGGGTGTTACTCAGCCCACACCCTGCAGCCCGCTCGCCCCGGCGCTGGCCCAGTGCAGTGCAGAGAGCCTGGTCAATGGCTTGCACCAGGCTGACAAAGCCACGCTGGGAAAGGACAGAGGACTGGTAGGGTTGCCAGAGCATGTGGCTGGCAGCAGCTTCACCTAGGCAAGCAGCTTTTGTCAGCTGTGCAGGCTGTTCGGTGCAGGCTACGGCATGAGTCTGTGTTTGAGGATCATTATTCAGGGACTGGCCTCCTTGCCAACATTTGGAGGCCTCCCTTGGGTACATGCAGAGCCCTCCTCTTGCTATGTCCCTTGACCTGCACAGGGATACAGCTGCCTCTAGTGGCCAGGTGCTCTGAGGGCCCTACCAGGGTTCACACCAAGGGCAGGGGACATTCAGTAAGGAGGAAAAAAAAAAAAAAATCTTTAATCTGGACATTTTGCAAAGTGAGAGCCATTTTCAGTGATCTTCTCTTGTTTCAGACAGATCTGCTCCGCTACAGCCCCAGGAAACCTTTGTACATTCTACAGTGGAGTGACCTGGAAAACTCAACACAGGGATGGAAAGGACAGTTCTGACTGGCCCAAGTTCCCACCTGGACCGAACAGCCTCTGTCCTCAAGCAGATGCAGTGGTGTTGGAACATAAAGAAAGGCCTATAGGGCTGCAATCAATGGCTGCAGTGGACAAGAGAGGAAAGCAGCTGAGTGCAGACTAAGATGTGGTTCTCTTCCTTTCTAAGTTGCAGAAGGGCTGTGCCTGAAGTGCACTTTGGGGAAGGATTCTTAGAAATGCTGAAATACACCACCTTAGTGCTAGCACTCCTACTTCAAGTAGAACTTCTTCCAAAGCTCCAGAATTTCGGGTGTGAACTTATCAGCAGAGATGTTGCTGGGGTCCATCAGCACTCCATGAGCCTCCTGGCAGAGCTGCTGCCCCACTGCTCCTTCCACCCGCTTGCGCCACGCTGCTAGCTTTGCCCTCCCCTCAAAGAGGTCATGGCCAACAATCAGATTCTGCAGAGAGAGATGAAGAGAACCTGGGAGTGAGTCAAGCAACACATTCAGCAGGGCTGGGACCAGAACAAGGCATGGATCTGCTTTTGGCTCAAGGCAGCAGGGAGTTGCCACATCAGGTGGAGTTCACTCTGGTTCTCAGCTCACAGGAAGCAAGTGGAGCTGCTGTGCCCTGGGATGTGCAGTGCAAAAGCACTGCCATGGCTAGCCCAAGAGCTGTCTAATGCAGAAACCAGAGGACCAAACTCATCTCTTCCAACCATCTGCATTGCTCTGCAGAGAAATTGGATCCTAGAGAGACCTGTCTGCAAGGAGGTGCTCCCTGGCAAACTCAGTTGTGGCCAAAGTCAAAAAGGAACAAGATTTAACTCCACTTAGGAATTAGCAGCAGGGAGAAAGATCTGCCACTGAAGAGGTGGTGGTGCAGCAGCCACACCTTAGCCTGGCCTGCCCACAAGCCAGCCTCCATATCCAGCAGTGCTGGGGTTGATGCTCACCTGAATGATCTCCTCCAGTGCTAGGAGGTCTGCCAGGGAGACCTCAGTGCCTGCGATGAAAGGTTTATCCTGCAAGAACTTCTGCTCAAACTGGTTGAGGACCACATTCAGCTCCTCAGTTAAAGTCTGCATTTTCTCTGCAGGAACTGGCTTGCCTGTGATGACAGGCACCAGCATCTGGCAGGGAGGAGAAACAAGTTGCTTTTGTATTTCACTCCAATCTGAGTCCACACCCTCCCACTTATCCCCTTCTAAGGACTGCTCAGCAGCCGAGTGCAGCTTGCAAACTGCTTTGTACATTGTTTAGAATGGGCCTGTACACAGAAGGTACCTCCTGGGCCACTTCTCTCACAACTCCCTGCATTTCCTTTCTGGTATCCAATCCTCTTACCTTATAACACAACAAATCATTTGCCTTCGCACGCATGTTGGTGTGCTGCCAGGACAGGTACTCATCAACCCGAGCCCTCTTCTGCAGCTCAGCTGGGTACCAGTGATCAGGAGTCTTGAATTTCCGGGCCAGGTACAGCAGGATGGCAATGCTGAGCAGAGAGCAAGGCTCTGAGCTGAGCACCTGAGATTACAGCACTCTGGCCTGCCTTCTTCCCCCAGAGCTTGCACTGCTGCACCAGCAGCCACTTAAACCTGATCTGGGTCAGGTGGAGCCACAGGACACAGCTGCCAGCCAGGCTCAGCACATGAGGGAGTCTCTGCTGGCTGCCCAGGGTCAGCAACTCTCTGACCCATCAGCCAGGCAAGACAGAGGAGGTCTGCTTGTGCAGTTCCCATCCTCATCTTGGAGCCAGTGTGAGCCACAGAATGAGCTGACAGCAAAGCAGAGCTGGGCACTGCCTTGGCTATCCAGCAGCACTGCCTCACATCAGATGCACTGCAGTGGCCTCCAGCTGAAGGCAGAGAGCAGGGCACACAGGGACAGGGGCTGAGCTCAAACACTGCCTGGGTGCAAGCTGGCTCCAAGCAGCAGCAACTCACAGATTCCTTCCTGAGCAGGGCTCTTCAAATTGCTTACAGGAGAAAGTTTCTCTTGCACCACAGGCCTGTGGCACAGACAAGTGGCACAGGCAGGATGGAGGCAAACAACTACCTGGGCTGGAGTGCCAGGAGAGACCAAAGAGGGCCCTGGCAGAAGCCAGGCACTGGGATGAGCAACAGTGCAGTGTGGGTTGATCTTGTTTGAGCCTCACCTCTCTGCCAAGGTGAAGGAATCCTCCTTCAGTGCAGGAATTGTCATCAGCAAGTTCACCTTCTGGAACTCCTCTGTCCTGTGCTGCCCTGAGGAGTAATGTGAGGAGTTTTACTGGGCAGTGATGGTCAGGACACATCGGGAGTGTGTGGGGACCACCTGACCCCACCTTCCTGGTTCTGACTGCACATCAGAGTCTCCTTTAATTCATAAGCAATCGAGAAGTGCTGCATAGCGAGCAGGAGCTGTGCCCTGTGCTGTCAGCTTGCAAACGCTGCCGCTTCCCGCAGTGCAAAGATTTCCGCGGAGGGTGGAGCAGAGGCAGCAGCACAAACCATTGCTGTCCCAGCCCTGCTGATTTGCTCCTCCTCCAGCTGGGCAACCACCTCGGATCCTGCGCGGCCTGAGGTTCCTTCCCAGCAGAGCAACCCTGCGTGCCTGGCACCACTGCCTGCTGCCCGTGGGCAGTTTCATGCCTGCCACAGAGCAATGCGGGGTCAGGAGCGCAGGGCAGTACTGGCACCAGAACTGCTGCCACAAGCCAGGGTTTCTGGGCAAAAGGAGCTCCTGTTTTCGTCTCAGTATCTGGAACATTCTGCCGCTGAGGGGCATCCCATCCCCCTGCGGCATCCTGCCCTCCGCAGCGGCTTCGGTCACCGGCGCAGGACGCCCCCAGCGCTGCCGCTGCCCGGCCCCACTGCCCCTCGGCCCCACCACCCCCCGGCCCCGCTCACCCTTCAGCAGGTCCACGCGTTTGAACTCGAAGGGGATGTTGTTGGCGCGGGCGAAGATGTAGACGGCTCGGCAGGGCTGCGAGAGCATGTCCAGGTACAGCTCCAGCCCCATGCTGCTGCTCAGGTGCTATTCCTAATGCTGCTACCGCTGCTCGTCGCACCCGGCCGCGGGCCCGTCCCCGTTTTCCGCGGGCAGGACGGGGCGGTCCCGGGCCCTCCCGCGGGGCGGAGCGCAGAGGCGTCATCCGAGCAGGCTCTTGGTGATGCTGCCGTCGCGGGTAGAGCTCTGCTCGCTCCTCGGAACTCTTGCGTGAGCTCTGCTGCCCCCCGCGGTTCCGTAGAGCTGAAGCTATGGCCGTGTTCCAGGACGGAGGTCCAGCCAGTCCCTGCCAGCTTCAACCGCGGCTTAATTACTGCCCTTAATTGCTTGGAGATTCATTTGGATTGCAAAATATCTTCAAGACCTTCATCCGTTAAGGCAGCACCAGCAGATCATCATCACCCTGCCCCTCAGCACCAACCACATCTACACAGCTCTTCACTCCCTGCAGGCACACTGACTCCACCACTTCCCCGGGCAGCCTCTCCCAGTGCCTCACAACCCTCTTAGTGGAGAAATATTCCCTAATATCCAACTTAAACTTCCCCCGGGTACGATTTGAGGCTGTTTCCTCTTGTCTCATTGCTTGTTACTAGAGAGAAAAGTCTGACCCCCACCTCACTACAACCTCCTTGCAAGGAGATGTAGAGAGCGAGGTCTCCCCTCAGCCTGAGTCTGTGCAGGCTGAGCAGCAGCAGCTCCCTCACAAAGCAGCAGTCACAGAGCACGAGGGCACCTGCTGCTCGACTGCTATAAAGCAGCCCCACTTAGCTCCTGGCTTTACAAGGTGCAACCACCCTTCTGCCACCCATCCCTCCCAGGCTCCCAGCCCTTCCTTTTGCTCCAGTAATGCTCTGCTAATGCTGTTGTGGCTTTATTTTGGTTTATTAAATAACCCAGCCCTGAACTATTTCCTAATGAAGGTCCTTGCAGGGTAGTTGCAAGGCTGCAGCTACCTGGTAGTTCTTCAGCCTCCTGCCAGGGGCAGCTGGAAGTATCAGCAGGCTGTGCCACACAGATCCATGGCTCACAGTGCTTATGTGCTGACTCCAGGACATTCACACTGCACACCAGTTTTGTCTGCATGAACACCAACCAAAGGATCCACCCAGCTGGTCCCACTGGCACTGAGTGGGGAAAAGGAACACGGGGGGCAAGGAGGTGACAAGAAAGGCACAGGAGTGCAGAAGTGAAAAAGACTTTTAACACCTGCTCCATCCCTCTAAGCAGAAATCCTCATCAGACATTGCTATGAAACCACAGAGCAGTTATTTCAAAGTTGCAGCCACTTGAGCCTCCAGCAGCTCTTCAGCCAGACCAGAGGCACCAAACAGGTCTCTGTGCATGTGCAGATCGAGCTGCTTCTGCAGCAAGCCTGAGGCAGGAGCTGGCCCTGTCCAGAGGCAAGAAGGGCACAGCCCCGACCCCTGCAGACCAGCAGCTGCCTTGGGCCCACGCCCCAGAGCTGCCTTGTGGCTCCTTTCAGCACTGCTGGTAGCTTTTCACGCCTCGGTGGGACAGGATGCAAAGTTCTCTTCCAGATAGGAGTATCTCAAAAATTATCTTTGTTTTTTTAAAGAGTACCTGAACTCTGCTTGCAGTGTCCTTGAAAGGGAAATGCAGCCCAGAGTTGCTCACTTGAATATGCTAAGGTTCAGGAAGCAAGCACTCAGTGCATTCATGGAGTACTTCTGTGCTGGGTGGCAGTCCCTGACCTGCCCCACAGGACACACTTCTCAGCTTCCCTCCGTTCAGGCTCGCTTCTGCGCTCGCTCGCTCTGTTCAAAATGCAAGGTGAGAAGTGACTGAAGATGCTCCTCCCTGCCTCAAGGCTCACACAGGAGGGGCTTTGGGGACAATTTAATAATACTTTGTTCTCCGCCTCTCTAACATTCCTACCCCACAGCTCAGAGTCATCATTTTTCAAGAGGAGATGTTTATCAGCATCCTCAGATTCGCAGAACACTTGCCCGAGTCACACAGCACAGGAAAGCCTGTGATGGATCCCTCAGCTGTGTACCCTGCTTTAGTCTGAAGGCTCTCAACCTTCCCACTGCTGCACAGAGGAGGCCTGCAGGAAATGCTTCCCTGGCTTGGTATTCCTAAATTCTAAGTCAGCATATCCCTAAATTCCAGTCTTCAAACTGAAATGACACTGAAGAGTCATTTAACCTCTGTGCTTTGATTTCCTCTGGGTAGCTGCCAAAATCCCAGTGGCAGAGATAAAGGCAGAACAGGAAGGTAGACATCACCAACCAAAGCACAGAATCACCTAGGCTGGCAAAGACCCTTAATAGAGTCCAACCATAAACCTAATGTTGCCAAGGCCATCACTAAACCACATCCCTGAGCACCACATCCACATGTCCTGAAGACCTGCAGGGATGCCACCTACCTTTGCTTTAAATGAAAACCTCCTCCTACCCTCCCCACCCTTTTTGACTATTTCAGAGCAACTTCAGAGTGTCTCCATTAGAGGGAAGGATCCTGGGTACTAATACTTGTGCTAATCATGAGCTGCAATAAACTCCAGCAGTTATGCATCTCCTTTTCTCCCCACTTCCATTACCTTGACTGTCTTCTCGAGCTTACACAGAGCTTCCTCATACTGCTGCACCAAAGGCTTTAGGGAGTTGCCCTTCACTGATTGCCTCTGGATGTCCTGGATGCCAGCATCCCTCAGCATCCGCAGGAACCTTCGCTCCTGTGTACCAGAGCAGACACAGAAGAGTCACAGAATGGTTCAGGTTGGAAGGGACCTCAGCCAGTTGCAAGCTCCCACCACAGGCAAGGGACACCTCCCACTACAACAGGTCACTCAAGGCCACATCCAACCTGACCTTGAACACCTGCAGGGAGGTTGTGGAGCACAGAAGCACAGAATGGGATCTTTGATCATGTTGGGAGATTCTGTGCTCCACAACCTCTCTGGACAACCTGTGCCAGCCTCTCACCACCCTCCACCTGTGCCAGCCTCTCACCACCCTCACTGCAAACAACTTCCTCCTAACATCCACTTTCAATCTCCCCTCTGCCACTTCAAACCCATTCTCCTTGTCCTGCCATTCCCAGCCCTTGTCAATAGTCCCTCCCCAGCCTTCCTGCAGCCCCCTTCAGATCCTGCAAGGCCACTCCAAGCTCTCCTGGAAGCCTTCTCCAGGCTGCAGAGCCCCAACTCTCTCAGTCTGTCCTCACAGCAGAGCTGCTGCAGCCCTCTCAGCATCTTTGTGGCCTTCTCTGGACTGGCTCCAACAGTTCTATGTCCTTCTTGTGGTGAGGGCTCCAGAACTGTAGCCAGGACTGCAGGTGGGGTCTCACAAGAGCAAAGGGGGAGAAGAGCCAGCCCATGGCTGATCAGCTAGAAAATGAGTGCACTGTGGCCAGTGCTGCCTAGTGAGGAAACCAGTGAAGTTTCCAAGTACAAAGCTGAGCTGGCCAGAGGAGGCAGGAACTAGTATGAATGTCACCTTCCTTATGTCCCTGTGTGCATCCTTACCCAAGGAACCCATCCCACACCAACCACATACCTGAATCCTAAGGACCAGGCTGAGGGCAACACCCCCTTTCCCTGCACGAGCTGTTCTTCCAACTCTGAAACAGAAGCAGCAGCAGCAGTTAACCCACACAGCCACTGTCAGTATTGCATCCCAATTTTTTGGAGCAGCTATGTGTGACAGTCACAGAATGTCAGGGGCTGCAAGGGACCTACAAAGCCCATCCAGTCCAAGGCCCTGCCAGAGCAGGATCACCTAGAGCAGATCACACAGGAACACATCCAGGCAGCTCTTGAGTATCTCCAGAGAAGGAGACTCCACAACCCCCCTGGGCAGCCTGTTCCAGGGTTTTGTCACACTCACCGGGGAAAAAAAAAATCCCTCCTCATGTTTAAATGAAACTTCCTATGCCTCACCATTGCCCCTTGTCCTGTCATCAGGCCTGAACACTTCCATGGCTCATTCACAGGTGAGCCACTGCAGTTTGCTGACCAGGTAGGAAGCCAGCAGCTCAGGACAGCATTCCTAGCTCCTGTAAAAGCTTCTCTCTAACAGGCTGTTAATGCTGTCCCAACACTGCACTGCTCCAGTCATGCTAAGGGCTTCAGTTGGATTACAGTGCTATTAAAGTAAAAATAAAAAAGGAGCCTGTGGGTTTCTTTTAAGTACCTGTCACTCCTTTAAGTACCTGTCACCTTTGCTCTGTATTCCCCAGCAAGCCAAGCTCAGGCACCTGCCTGGCTCCCAGTGACCTCACCTGTGAACGTAGGTCCTGATGTACTGCGGCACGTCGTAGTTTATGACATAGTTCACCTCTCTCACATCAATCCCTCTGGCAGTGGCATCTGTGCTGATCAACCTGGTTGGAAATGCAGAACCATTTTCAGGTGACACCTCCTGCACTACACACACACGCTGACACAAGTGTACACAGCACAACCCTTGCCAATCTCTGCTCAGAGTGGGCAAGGCAGCCTCTGACCTCTGCCACCCCTACAGGCTTGGCACCAACTGCTGTGCTTCAAAAGTTACTGAGTGTTTGCATCTTCATAGACTGGTTTAGGCTGGAGGGGAATTTCAAAGATCATTTAGTTCCAAGCCTCCTGCCACAGGCAGGGACACCTTCCACTGGACCACACTGCCCAAGGCCTCATCCAACCTCACCTTGAACAGCTGCACAGAGAGAGCATCCATGACCTCCCTGGGCAACCTGCTCCAGTGTCTCACTACCTTCACTGCAAAGAACTTCCTCCTACTCTCCAGTTCTGGCACTGGCATCATTTCCTTGCAGCAAGCACCAGATGCCAAGCACACACACACATTAAGCTTGAGAAGCTGCCCATGTTTGGGGAGTTATAGGACTAAGCAGTTCCACCTCCTGCTTGTTACAAAGTAAAACAGAGACATCACAACCACAGCTGGGCTGGAGGAAGCCAAACTGCAGCTGAGCTAAACAACTTCAGCCACGAGCCCAAGTCTGACAACCATTCTGACTGCAGGAGAGGTCCCCATTTAACTGTGTTCTTGGTTCTACCTCACTTTTCACACTGCCAACAGCCTACTCTGGAAGAGAGGCAGGAAACTGCTTTCAGATGCTCACAGTTGTATTTTCCCTTGCTCAAAGTCCTTCATGGTTCTCTGCCGCTCGCTTGGAGATAACCGAGAAGAAAACTCAGCCACAGGGACACCACCAAAGGCCTGGATCAGCAGGAACAACCTGTAGGTAAATGGGAGAGAAGCAGCAACTTCACAACCTCCCCAACAACACCTCAACAGCTCACACCCACAGTGCCCTCAGGGGTATATTCACCTATGAGAAGCCTCCCTGGAGTTGGTAAAGCACAGCACTCGGGTGAATTTCATTGTCAGCATGAAATGCAAGAGGATCAGAGGCTTGGAGTTCAGGTCACAAGGCAAGTAAAGTTGCTGCAGCCAACAGGGGAGAAGTTCAGAGAGAGAAATGGCTTCCTGCCAGGCCTGTCTGCTCTCAAAGCCACCACCTCTGACCTATGCAAGCTTTCAATTTTTACAACTGACTAACAGCAGCAAGATCAGACCCCAGAATGCCAGGGGCTGCAAGGGACCTCCAAAGCTCATCCAGTCCAACTCTCCTGCCAGAGCAGGACCACCTAAAGCAGGTCACACAGAGCAAGTCACAGTTACAGGCTGGGAGGATACCAGACAAGGTGGAGATGAGAGATCTGAGTTCATGGGTTCTCACTTCTCCACAGCAAGTGAGAATGTGCACTGCCTTCTGGTCTAGAGAGTCACTTGCACCTACGGCACCTGAAGGGGGCTAGGAGAAGGCTGCAGAGGGACTGTTCCCAAAGGCCTGCAGGGACAGGACCAGGGGCAATGGTTTGAAATGAGGGAAGAGCAGATTGAGATTGGATGTGAGGAACAAGTTCTGCAGCAAGAGCATGCTGGAACACTGCAACAGGTTGCCCAGAGAGGTAGTTGAGGTCCACCCCTGGAGATATTCAAGGTCAGGCTGGGCAAGGCTCTGAGCAGCCTGCTCTAGTGGAGGATGTCTCTGCTGAGTGCAGGGGGTTGGGCTGGATGAGCTTTGGAGGTCCCTTCCAACCCAGACCATTCTAAGATTCTATACATGTCTGGAAAGTGATGCTTTAAGTACAGCTGGCAAAGGCTACTGCATCATTATTGCTTTGTATCCCTTTGCTGGGAACTTAACTGTGCAGAAAGAGAACTGAATTAAAACCAAGTAACCCAGCCTTAACCAAATGACCCCTAAGGAATGAGAAACAAATGCACAGAGCTAGAGCTCTCTGGGCCATCAATAATCCCCAGGGCACTTTTGCCCAGCACAAGGAGCCACATTTCTGTTAGCAGGTTCAGAACCCAGCTAATGCTCCACAGGTGAACAATCTTCAAGCACAATCTACAGCCAGGAGAGTTCATGTACCGAGAGCTCCTCGGGGAGTGAGTATTTGCTGTTGGGATCCTGCTCAGTCTCTGGTCCATCTCCAAGTGCTTTTTGCTCAGAGTAGACAGATGTGAAGAGGTGAGGCTGGAATAAATCCAGCTGCTGTAGCTTCTCTGGGTCCTGGGTCAGTGTGGCTGAAAACAGCAGTTTCTGTAAGGGTATCTGAGGAGAGCAGGAGCTGAAACAGAGCACAGGGAGGCCGAGCTTTGGGCATGGGGCAAAGCAGTTCCTCCACAAGGGCTTTCAGATGATATGAGGGAAGCAACTAACTCTTTTTGATGTCCTTTTCCTGCCCTGGGCCTGTCCTGTAGGCTCTTTTCCCCTGTTTTATGGTGCACACATTTGGAACTGATCACCACTCTCAGCCAGCTGCACAGCCTCCATCTGTCAGCCCATCTCACATCCCAGTTCCCCATGTCCCCATCCCAGCTGCTTCCTTCCTTGGTCACCAGTGCTGCTGACACACTTCTACCACGCTGCATGAAACCAGCAGCTGCAGAGAGCAAATCCCAAGGCTTTTCCTTCAAACCCATTCCCCAGCTGGCAGAGGCCATGCCTGCAGCTGCTGTGCAAAGGAACCACAGGTGTGCAGCATCTCTGCATTCTTTTGGTGCTCCTTTAGCCTGCTTAAGGAGAGCTTGGAGAATATAATACTTAGGCTTTAGACTAAGACATCCTTCAGCATCAGCCATTCACGGCCATCTCCTTGCTTTGGCAGGCAGCCCTCAGAGCAAGCAAGCTTTGGGAGAGCCTGTGAGAGGCCTGTGAAGCAGCACAGTGACAGCTATGTGCTGCTGTCTGTGCTCCCAGCTCAGAGAAATGCATTTGCTAACTTACCTGGCTGCTGTTAGAGGCCCTGGCTTGGTCCTCTGAAAAAGCATGTTGGAGCCAGAGCCATTTCCTGCCTGGAATGCAGCTTTGACAATTTGGTTCAGACAGTTCTGGTGCATGTCATCAATCATCCTGTCAGCTTCATCTATGACCTGGATGCACAAGGATGAAAGCCACTACTTGTCCAATACTGGCTAGCAGTAGGCAGCTTTTATTTGCCTTTTGAAATGCCACCAAAAATGAAAACGAACAAAGAAGTTTCTACAACAAAAGTCAATTCTGCTCTTAAGTGACTCAGCAGCCAGACTGATGTTCAAGATGCACACAAGTTAACCTGCACTTAAACTCAATCCATGTCTCCAAATCAGGGATGAAATTCCCTGCATCCCAAAGAAGATGGCAAAGGAGTCTCTGCACAGACTCCCACACAGCAGTCTGCTATGGTCTGATGATTTACCCTGACTGTAAAGGATTTGCTCTTGAGTTTGTGCTTGCAAGAGACTGAAGGAGAGGAAGAAGTGGGTGGGTGCTTGTGTGTCATGAGTTGGAATAAAAGCTTGAGGAGGGCAGATTGAGACTGGAGAGTAGGAAGGAATTCTTTGCAGTGAGGGTGGTGAGACACTGGCACAGGCTGCCCAGGGAGGCTGTGGATGTCCCCTCCCTGGAGGTGTTCAAGGCCAGGCTGGATGAGGCTTTGAGCAGCCTGGGCTGGTGGGAGGTGTCCCTGCCCATGGCAGTGGGGTTGGAGCTGGATGATCTTGAAGGTCCTTTCCAACCAAACCCATTCTATGAATTTATCAATCTCGAGACCACTGCCTGAGCAACCTGGAGCACAGCCCAGGCCCACTCACCACTTCCAGCAGAGCTCCATTGTAAGTACCAGGGAAGCACCAAGCAGGAATTAGAGCTGTCAGGGGCAGATGGGGAGGAGTGGACTCACCAGGAAGCGGAGCTGTGCCAGGCTGAAGCCTGGGGTCTGGCTGATGTGGTCTGTGAGGCGCCCGGGCGTCGCCACGCTGATATCAGCCAGGCTGCAGGAACCTGTCACTCTGAAGCAACAAACAGCCCATCAGGGCTTGCTCCCCACACCATAAAGCATGGTAACAGAGATCCCTGCTCAGCAGGGCTTAAGGTTTTCCTGCTGTTCAATTAACTGAGAGCAGGACAACTGAGAGGCAGCTGACTGGAAAGCAGGCGAAGGCTGTGCTGGACACTAAGCTCTCACCTGAAACACAACAACTTAGGCTGCACTGCTCTTACACTGCAGCAAACTCCTCTAAGAATCATTTGTCCCTGTGGCTATAAGGTAAATGTTTGCATCCTGCTCAGCTGGTGAAGCACTCCCAAAATCTAGCAAACCAAAGAAACCAAAAGAGGGGTAGGGGCAGGCACTTGGACAAAGAGCAACCAGCATCTGCCACAGAAACCCACTACTGAGAGCCATGACTGCAGGATGGTGCAGGAGGCTGCATTCTGACCTCTGCTTCCTGAGATTTAACAAATCCTATAAACCTCATCAAAGACCTTTCCACCTACTTCTTCTGGACAAGCATCTCCTGCTCCTTCGCAAAAGTTTTCTGGCCAGTAATCAAAACGACCTTCAGACTTGTCCCATCAGTGTAGAGATTGAAGACTTTACTCACCTGCAGAGAGATGAGTTTTGTTACCCCTACACAGCCTGCTGAATGCTGTTTGTTACCTTACCACCACCAAACCAGCAGCCTTCAGCCTGCCCCACACAACAGCCAAGCAAGGCACTGACTGCAGGAGCCTCTCCCTCAGCCCAGGTCATAGAATCACAGACTGCCAGGGGCTGCCAGGGCACCTCCAGAGGTCACCCAGTCCAACCCCCTGCCAGAGCAGCAGCACCCAGGGCAGGGCACACAGAACACATCCAGCTGGCTTTGGAAGGTCTGCAGAGACTCCAGAGCCTCTCTGGGCAGCCTGCCCCAGGGTTCCAGTACCTTCCCAGGGAAAAAGTTTTCCCTTCTGTTCCCATGGCACCTCCTCTGCCCCAGCTTGGCCCCAGTGCCCCTTGTGCTGCCCTGGGCAGAGCCTGGCTGTGTCCTGCCCACACTGCCCTGCACATCTTCAGCACAGCACTGAGGGCAGCCTCAGGCTGCTCTGCTCCAAGCAGCCTCAGCTCCCTCAGCCCAGCCTCACACTGCCTGCAGCAGCTTGGGGGCTCTGTGCTAGTCTCCTGCAAACAGTTCCCCAAGGTCCTTCTTGACCTGAGTGGCCCAGAACTGGGCACAATATTCCAGATGTAGCCTCAGTAGCAGAGAGTAGAGAGGCAGGAGAACCTCTCTCTCAATCTACTAACCACAGCCCTTCTAATGCACCCCAAGCTCCATTGGCCTTTGTGCCCACAAGGGCACACTGCTGGCTCATGGTCATTCTTCTGTCCACCAAGTCCCTTTCCCCTTTGCTGCCCCCCAACAGCCCAGCTCTGCTCTGGGTGAAGAGCCACTCACCTGCTGTGCCAGTTCTTTGGTGGGCAGAACCACCAGAGCTCGCACCTGGCACACTACTCGATCCAGCAGAACCTGCCAAGACAAAGGCCAAGTGAGCCCCCAAAGCAGGGCTGTGCTGCTGCAGACCCTCCTGGGCTGCATGGCAATCTCAGCCCCAGCCAGCACTGTGTTCTTGTCACAGTTACAATGCAGCAAGCTGGGACAGGCTGGTCCCCTCTGCTCTTGCATGCTGGAGCAGTCAGGTGAGATAATCTGGTACCTTCCTGTCCCAGGCACCAGCACAGTGAGCTGGGACAAGGAGCCACTCTTGCACCTGAAACTCCTGTTGCAGGGAAACAGCTCCTGCCTGGATTGCAGCCCTGTGAAGCACACTGGAGAGTGCCAAGGTTGCCTGACAAGAATAACAGCCACAGTGGGAAAGTACTGAGACACTGGCACAGGTTGCCCAGGGAGGTTGTGGAGCACAGAAGCCCAGAATGTGATCTTTGATCCTCCACAACCTCTCTGGAGGTGTTCAAGGCCAGGTTGGATGAGGCCTTGAGAGAGCTGTACTAGTGGGAGGTGTCTCTGCCTATGGCAGGGGGTTGGAACTGGATGATCCTTGAGTTCCCTTCCAACCTAAACCATTCTATGATTCCATACTGAGCAAAATCAATCAGCTGGTGACCCTGTAAGGGTCCTAAAAGGAGGCTCTCTGAGCTCCCTGGGACCCCAGCAGGTCTGAGACACCCTCACAGAGTTTTATGTTTCTACTTTACTCCCTTTCACCTCCCAAGCCCTCACAAAGCAGCTGAGATGAAAGGGAATCACACAGCTCCCTCACACAGCTCTGAGCTACAAATCTGCTGCTTTGCATCCACAAACTCCTCAGCTTTCTGACCTGCTTTGGCTTGAACAGAAGCAGCCCTAACATCTCCCCTGCAGATATTTATCATAGAATGGTTTAGGTGGGAAGGGAC
>VWYK01052810.1:43405-74172 GCA_013399775.1 Semnornis frantzii
CCCCCCCCAAACCCACTACTTTGGGAGCCTAATAAGCAGAGAAGACCAAACCTTACCATCAAGTGAATTTTGCAAGTTATTTAAAGGGGAATTTGCATCTACCTCTCTGTGGAGAGCCACTAGGCAAAACGACCCCACAGTTTATCGCTACCTGCTTCAGTCTTCTCTTGCAGCACTTTGGATTTTTTGCCGTTTTCTCTCTTCTTCGATGAGGTGCTGCCATCTGCTGCCTCCTCAGCATCGTCCCCTCCTTCAGAAACGCTGCGACGGTCTTGTTTCCTCTTTAGCTTCTTCTGTCCTTGCGCACATGCCTCTTCTTCACTCTCCTCTCTCCTCTTTCGTGCTCCTTCCCCGGGCTCACCCCCGCGGCCGGTTCCCTCGGATAGTTCCTCTTCTCCTGCCTCGGGCTGCGCCTCCTGCTGCTGCTTCTTCAGCTGCCGGGCCTTCGCCTGCTGGCGCAGCCGCTCTAGCAGGACCCGAGCCCGCTCCTCCGCCTCGCTCCCCTTCTCTTCTTCCCCGTACCTGAAAGAGCGCAGACAAAACCTGCTCAGGCACAGCCGCCTGCCTGCACGGCCCGGCCAGCCCTTTCGGAGCCTGTGCCGCAGCAGGACGCAGCTGCCGCAGCCGGCCCGGGGCAGAGGCAGGACGCGGGCACGGAGTACCTGTTGATGCAGAAGAGCGCCATGGCCGCGCCGCTCGGGCGCGCGGAGATGACGTCACGGAGCCGGCGTGCGCGAGGCAGCGGCGGAAGGATCCAGAAGGAGCGTGGGCGGGAGGGCGCCGCCTGGCGGCTGGGGCTACGCCATGCACCCTGAGAGCGACAGGGCTGAGGCGGGAAGGGGCCCGAGGGAGCGCCGAGGCGGGAAGGGGCCCGAGGGAGCGCCGAGGCGGGAAGGCGGTGGTAAGAAAACGCTGAGGGGAGGGAGGTGCCTCTAACGCGCTCCACCAGACACCCGAGACCCCTGCTGCAGAAACCTGTCCCCGAAACGGAGCCCAAGATGCCTACAGGGCCAGGCCAGCACTGCCTGAGGCCTAGCGTAGCAGTCGCGGCTCAGAGCCCACAGCCTGTGGGGCCGTCCTTTACCGAAGGAAGCCTGCCATAAGCAGCAGAGACAGCAGCACTTCAGCTGGGTGAGCTAAAGTACTCCTTCCAGGCTTGGCCTCACGGCTGGCACACGGCTATAAAGGCTCCTTCAAAGAGCAGCCCCAAGGACGTCTTTCATTGTGGTGCAGCCAAAGAACTACTGCAAAGCTCAGAGCCAGGAGAAGCCCTGGAGGCACCTACAGCCCAGCAAGGCAAAAAAAATAGGAAAAAAAAATAAAAATCACCACAGACTGCTGTCAGGTACCTGCCACTCAGACTAACTGCTGTGACATACCATGTGTGAGAAAGAGAGGTGAACCCAAAGCATTCCTTCTGTTTGCTTTAGCAATCAGTGAAGCTGACACCCTGCCAGCTGCCCAGCTCCTGCCAAAGCCTCCACCAGACAGCTTACTTCTAAATCTTTATTGGTTTTCTATACAGAGAGAACAGGAATGTTGAAGCAGCAATATTTAAACACACTAGTAAGGAGCCATCAATCTGTGAGAGTGCACAAAATGCAACACAGGCCCATTTGTGCAGTGGTCTCTGCTGAGGGACAAGGTGAGGGTGGGTCCAGGAGCAGCATCTTCAGACAGGAGAGCTCTATGCAAAGGTGGAGCCATTCCAGCCCACATTGGCAGCGTTCATGTCAAAGTAGTTGATGTACACCCTGCAGAAGAGGCAGAGGAAGACACAAACAATGATCTTGTGAGCTTTTTAGGAGTGAGAAAGGACAACAATAGAGGGGACAGTGCTTCCCATTCCTCAGGAGAAATGTCAAGCTTCATTTTTAGTGAAATACTTTAGCTAAGCTCTCCGGGAGAGCCTCTGAACAGTGACTATGCCTCGCAGCTCCTGGAATTACACTTTTTGCCCTTCTGAAAACAAGGAGCTCTTCTCCAGCCAGGGACTGCCCAGACAACAGACAGTTTCTGGTTTGCAGCCTGTCAAGGATTTCTGGAGATCAAATCCTTCTGTTTCAGAGTGCTGCAGCCCTTCACACAAGTCCAACAGTCAGGCGGCCTTATGAAACCCAAACAGGGCCCCAGGGCCAGCTCTGTGCTTCACCCTTCCAACCACAGCAGTCAGTGGCACCAGGTTCTTCTCATCCTTTACTGCTGCACCTTGATCTCTCCCAAGGCTCTGCAGCCTCTGAAGGAGCTGTTAAGAGCCTGCTGGTTTCTACTTTGTCTCCTAGCTCCAGCCTGCTTCTTGTGTTTTCATATTCCCATCACCAGAGGATGAGACATGACCTCAGAGGCAAAAGAGAGACACTGCAACCTGTCAGTGCTCTGGTATTCCTCCCTGCTCTTGAGAACAGGAAGCTTTCTCATGGGGAAAGATGTAGGCATCAACTCGAGTGGATACACACTGAAAGTGACCACACTGTGTTTCCTCCCACACATGGACTTACTTGAGTGGATACACACAGACACTGCAAGTGACCACTTTGTGTTTCCTCCAACACATGGACTTACTCCTCCTGGCTTTTTTTAAAGAGACTTTTCAAAGCAGCTTCCAAAAGCCAGATGAATAAAGTTAAGATGCTGCCTCAGCCTCACCTGTCTGCAGATACGTGCAAGTGCTTGGAGATCAGATCACACAGGAGCTTGGTGTAGCTCTTGTTCTGCTGCCCCCCGATTTTGCCGATGCTGTAGAGGCTGCAGAGCGCGCAGGGGTCGGTGGAGCCCCCGAAGGACATCATCTGATCAGGTATGATGTGCACGGCGATGTACTGCGGTAGAACAAAAGGTTACTGCAGAGCTCACCTCTCCTGGTGCAAACCTGCTTCAGGTACCAACTTTAACCAGCACAGTTGTGTGTGGTGCCCCAAGGCAGGAGCAGGCTGCTTGCCAGCGCTGCCCCCTGCACCCTCCCGGGCTCTGGGGAAGCATTAAGGGCCCAAGTCACTGCAGCCCACCCAGGTGGCAGGGCAGTGCCTGCTGCAGGGATCCCCTCAGCCAGGCTCTTGGCTTCAGGAGCCAGCTGCCCTTGTGCAAAGCCCCAGGTGACACGGGTACTTCTGCCTGCAGCAGCATCGCTGTTCCATGGGGCAAAGAGCAGGCAGCTGTAGATAACGGCCTTAAAACTGTATTTGCTTGCCAGAATTCACACCCTCAAATCACTGACTGAGTCACTGGGCCTCTAAGACTCTGTAATTCTGTTTTACGGGGCTCAGGCTGCAGGGGTCTGGCCCTTGGAGGGCTTTATCCGATCCTGGGGTAACCGGGAGTAGCTGGGAGGGAGCAGCCTACAGAGCTCCGTATTTGCTACTTGGCTTTGCCAGAGGTTTGCCGGCAGGGCAGATCCCATCCCCTTCCCCAGGCAGGCCGCTGGCACAGCTCCGCGGCTGCAGTCTCGGCTCGCAGACACGCGTGGTCAGGCCTCCGGCACCGCAGCTCACGGCGCGCCGGGCCGCGGGCTGCGCGCAGACGAAGGAGCGGGAGGGCTGCCGCCGCTAAGGGCCGCCGGCATGGCGGGAACGGGCACAAGCCCCTTCCTCCGAAGCAGCGCGGTCACGTCGTGCCGCACACGCCACCCTCGGCCGCTCCGTGCGGGCAGGCGGGAGAACGGGAACGTGCCCGCGGCCGCCCCGTCGGGGCTCCGGCCCTCACCTGCGCCGGCTTCCCGGTGGCCTTGGCCAGCTGCTGGGTGAGGTCGCCCAGCAGGCTTTCGGGCACGGCGTCCTTGCAGACATTGGTGTGAATGGCGAACATAGGCATGGTGGCGGGGCCGGCGGGAGCGGAGCGATGCGGCTGGGCTGGCGGCAGCGGCGGAGTGGAGCTGGGCGGCGACGGCGACGCTTTTAGTGCGTGGGGCCGCGCCGGCCTTAAAGGGGCCGCGCCCGGCGGGGAGGATGCGGGGGTGGGGCAGTGCCGCTCTCGCTGCCGGTACTCGCAGGTTCTCTGGCTGCCCGTGAGCGCTTCGGGAAGCTGTGTTGTAGGTTCCGCCCTGGCACGGAGTCCTGCAGCGTGAGAGGTGCAGGCACGACCTGGTATCGGCGCATGTGGTTCTACGGCTGCAGCACTCCCGCGGGCTTCTGCCGGCTACGGGCACTGGCTGGACAGTTGCGGTGTTAGTCCTGGCTCAGTTAGGATTTGGGATTTTTTTTATCTTTTGCAGAATAAAGGCACATGTATATGCTTGGGGAGGAGGTGGTTAACTGTCTGCATTGCTTTAGCACGATGCAAGCAGAAGCATCTGACTTGCTGGCACGTTAATTGTTCTCTAACGTTTTTTGGTTAAATTCAGAGCGAGGTGCCTCAGCATCCTCATGTTCGGGTCGTATGATTCTAACAGAAAAGGCAGGAGTGACTTTTTGCTCAGAAAAGAAATGGCGCGTGGCTATTCGGAGGTGAGAGGCAGGCTCAGAGACGAGCCCTGTGCTGTGTGATGAGATGCACGTAGGCTGCAGAGGGCACAACTCCCCACCCTGCGGTGACTTGAAATGACTCACAGGAAGGCTAAAGAGAATCAGGCCCAGAGCCTGCTCCACACAGACGTTTTACACACAAAAATAGAACATTTGCCAGTTTAACAAAGTCCCAGCACTGCTGCTCCTGTGTGCATGTGTGGCTGACTGTACATGCATGTTACACATGTGAACAGAGCCTTGAATGAAGTGGTGAGGGATGGGTTTGTATGGGTGGTTTGAAGTGGCACAGGCTGTCACAGAACCAGCAGGACTGGAGCATGGGGGAGTTGTGTGCTATTAACAGTGCTGTCAGGAACTAACATCGTCAGGCCTCCGCCACTGTGTAGTACCACTTACTCCTCCCACTCCCTAGGAACACCAGAGAATGCCGGTGCTGGGGCTCCAAGGACAGAGGTAGTGCTCTTGCAGAGGGCAGCTCTATGAAGAAGGCAGAAGGCAGCAGAATGATTTCTAGAGAAGGGAGCTGCCTCCCCATCGAAGGTCCTGCTGTTCTAGTGGCATCGTAGCCATTCGCTGCAAGCTAAAAGGTTCTTTACCTCATATCGTATCTTCCTTTCTCAGCTGGGCAGCTCCATAGGGGTGTAGGTGGAGTGACCAATCTTTAATAAGATACTCTGGATTTAGATGAGCAGTAGCATGTCACTTTGGCTCTGCTGCTTTGATTCACTAGTGCAGCTTTTGTATTTGCAGGTTGCAGGTTTTGGTTGGAGGTTGAGGTGTGTAAAGGCTGTGGCTGAAAAGCGAAGCTGTGATAGGGACAAAATGGAGCTCAGAGCAGGGGTGAGGTGCACTTGCTCTCCCCTCCCCTCAGAAGTTACAATACATCTAATTTCAGAGATTCAGGAAACAGATCTGTACTCAGTGTTTCTATTTTAATTCAGAAGCAAATGCTCTTATTTGACCCAGGGCTTGAATAATAAATACGCGGAAATCTTCCTTTTGTAAGTAATTCATGACTTTGGCCTCCGGGAATGGCTCACTGTGCCTCTGCCTCATTTTCAGCTGTGCTCTGATCTTCACTGTCACTGCAAATTGTTCAATGGATGAAAAGGGGAGGGCAGAACAGTGAGCAGTGGGTTTTTCCACTTACTCTCCTCTCTGCCTATCCTAAGCCCTGGGAGATCTCACAGCACAGGTTTTTCTGCTAAGCAGCTTGAGGTCCATGTTGTGTGAGATCCAAGAGTGGCCTGGACTGCAATCCATCCATTTTAAATCAGGGACAGCCGTGTCTTCCCTTCTTTCCTAGGGAGGCCTGTATGCCACACTGATAGCCACATGTATTGGCTTCAATGTATTTTGAAATCAGGTTAAGATAGTTCTATTTAAATTTGGCCAGGTCGTTGAGCATGGACAGGGCAAAGACAGATCCAAATGGAGTGTTCAGCTGTACACAGAACACTAACCTGTTTCAAAAAGCAGACAAACAAACATATAGAAAAGCTTCTGTGAAGCTTTTGGAGAAGGCATCTTCCATTTCAGCCACAGGACCTTCCAGAATAACGAGTCACTCAGTCAGCACTGAGGCTTCTGCTGGATTTTTGCCTTTATTTAAGCAGCAGGCACAACGTTAAGGCAGCATTGGGTGGCAGTGGCTGAGGCACCACTAAAAGCAAGTAACAAGACTAGAACTGCAGTACTCAAAAAAATGCAGTGAGGCTTCAGGAAAGAGCTGTGGCCACCCGAGGGCACCTCAAGCAAAGGTGGTGGTGTTCCAACCTACATTGCCAGCGCCGATCTCAAAGAAGCTGACACAGATTCTGCGAGAGGAGACAGACTCTGTTAGCTGCTGAGAGCAGAGTGCTGCAGGCTGGCCAGGGCGTTCCTGCAGTGGGACACAGTGCTGCAGACTGTCCCCCAGGGCTCTACTCTTCTTAGGCTTCACATTCTCTTCCCTCTGCCCACCCCCATGCTTTAATGCTTTGCTCACGCTCACTCTGGAATTTCTAGTGTTTTCTCTTTTTTGTGTTAAGGAGCTCTTAGGATGCTGTATTTTATTCACAGTCATTTCTGCAGCAGATTGATGTACCTTCAAGAAAAGGACTAGAAATGCTCTTATGCAAGTGGGAGCTTTTGGTAATAGACCTCCTCTTGTGCCCCACAGGTAGTAGGGAAGTGCTGGTACACTCAGGCTATTAGTTTGGTAACATCAGGTAATCCTATCTGTACCTGGGCTTTTGCACCTGTGAGGTCTGTGTGCACACAGTGCCTGAGCCTTTGTCATTTTCACTACATCTTCTGGGCATTGGCTTTGCAGCTCATGCATCTGCTCCTTTCCTGTCTCTAACTGGAGACTTACTCTGTGGGCTTGGGGTTTAGCCTCTTCAAGCAGCATGTTAACAGAAGAACAGCAGTAGGCAAGCTGGGATGAATGATTCTAGCAGTCTGTGGAAAGTCATGTCAGATGTGTGGCCTCACCTCTCAGGTGATACTTTCAACTGTGTGTTCAGCAGGAGACTACTCAGAGGTGCTTTTCACCACTACTACAACACAAATAGTTTCACCTTGTTCAGAAGTTACCCTGTGGCAGAGATCCATGCCCCTCAAGTGACATGATTTGCTTGGTCCAAGTGTGTTGGACCAGGAAGGCTCACCTGCAGTGACTGTGCAGAACAGACTGCTCTGGAGATGTTACAGAAATGTTACATCACTCCACTGCCTCTACTGATGAGGCCCAGCTGAGGCAAAAGAAGTCTCCAACCAGGCCACCAAAGGACTGGCCCCTAGCACTGTGGGTTGCATTGGAAATGTCTTTGGGACTCCCAGGGTGGGGAAGGAGGTTTGTGTGGACTGTATTTATGGACAGGCACCACTGAAGGACTTGCACTGTGCCTGTCTCTGCTGCCCAGGGTTGGCTCGGGACAGCAGGTTATGACAGATACATTCCTGTGTGACCTACTCTAGGTGATCCTGCTCTGGCAGGGGAGTGGGACTGGATGGTCTTTGGAGGTCACTTCCAATCCCTAACATTCTGTGATTCTGTGATTGCTGCTGCCCTGCATTCCAGAGAGATTTTGCACCTCACTGGCTCCTGCTGCAGTCTTCCCTGCTGAGGTAAATGGGAACTGACACAGCACAGGACTAAATCAACATCCCCCTCATTAAACAAAATACAGCCTAATCCTGCTTTTGTTCTTCAGAGCAGGGAAAATAGAAGAAAGTATCTATGTTAATATTAATGACCAGCCTGCAGTTTTCCCTGCTGCTAATACACAGTGTCAGATCCACACACTGGGGAATCCAGGGATCAGTTCCTCTGGCATCCATCTGGCTTCTGTTCTGTTCTTACCCACGTTTATTAGCGGTGCATCATTGGAACTCATCAGCAATTAACCCTCTTGGTAAAAGAAGCTAGCCTGAGTGGTAGGAGTTGTCTGGGTAATTAGCCTTGGCTGTCATCTACAGCTTGTTTGGGTGTAAGGTAGATCACACCACCACAGCACAGCATATGTGAAGCAGATCCTGCTGAAGTACCACTTGCTCGACCCAGTTATCCCCTGGCTTGACACTCTGTGCTCTCAACTTTATGCCAAACATAGGTACACATAGGCCTTTACCATCTACCCTGGAAGCATTTTGTTCAAGATAAATAACTAAACACTAAGCTGAAGCATTAACCAGCATTATTTTGTTCTTAGAGCAGTTTGAAAATGTTTGGAGAGAAGAAAAAAACAAACAACTGTTTGAGTCAAAATAAAAATCAGTATTTTTTCAAGTAGACTGTTTCCTGAGAGAAGAAAGCTCTGCATTCCAGCCCACTCTAATCCTTTCCTTCTTTCTGTGTTATAACTAAGACACTCTCCCCTTCCTCTTGCCTCCTTTGTCACGAAGAGCTTGCATGTCCTCTTCAAAAATCTCTTTGTTGTTCCCTGTATATTTCTCAGTCCCGTTGCATATCACTTCCACACAGTTGCACAAACCTGTTCCAGCTGCATCCCAGCCCTGGCCTCCAGTTTTATATTCAGGAGCTGTTATGCAAGACCCACCAGCTGACACCCCCACCTCCTTAGCAGCAAGTGCTTGTTTGCTAGACTGAGCAAACATGTTGGGTTTTGAGTTTGGTTTGGTTGGTTTGGGTTTGGTTTGTTTTTGTTTTGCTTTGCTTTTGCTCTTGTTTTGTTTAATTTAGTTTTATTTTAAGAGGGGTAGAACACATCAGTTTTACACAAGAATTTCATTATTTTACTGCATCTGTTGGGGGACAAAAATAATCTTCCTCCCACTTACAGCTAAACCTGCTTTCTGTGGAGAGAGGCTTTATACAAGCCTGAAAGATGGTTCTGACTGTTCCCCAAGATAACTAACTTTGGTCACCTTTTCCAGAGGCTGATTTCTTACATGTTTGATGAAACTGTTTGATGTCTGTGTGGAAAGCAGGTCGGAAATGGTGATGGGGATGAAAGAGAATGTTTGTCATCTGTGTGCTGAAGCTGAAGGGTGTGTTTATGCCCAGTAGGTTCTGTGACTTAAGGGCTTTTCTATTAACTCCAACCCCCAGCCCAAGGAAAAAGATGGAGACCTTTCTGCAGCTTGCCCCCAAAGCTGTTACTGCAACAGTGTCATCCAGAAATAAAGGCTGATTGTACAAACACAGTTTTCAGGGCATGTTTCATGTCAAAGCCTTTAAAACCAAACTCAACGACAACTCCATCCATGAGGGGAGGAACTGCTGTGTGTACTACTGATGAGTCTTCAGTAAGCAGCCAAAATCTTAGAATGGTTTGGGTTGGAAGGGACCTCCAAAGCTCGTCCAGTCCAGCCCCTGCACTCAGCAGGGACATCCTCCATTAGAGCAGGGTGCTCAGAGCCTTGTCCAGCCTCACCTTGAATCTCTCCAGGGATGGGACCTCGACTACCTCTCTGGGCAACCTGTTGCAGTGTTCCAGCAGCCTCCTGCTGCAGAACTTGTTCCTCACATACAATCTCAGTCTGCTCTGCTCTCATTTCAAACCATTGCCCCTGGTCCTATCCCTACAGGCCTTTGGAAACAGTCCCTCTGCAGCCTTCTTGTAGCTCCCTTCAGGTACTGGAAGGCTGCTCTAAGCTCTCCCCAGATCCCTCAGCCTGTCCTATAGGAGAGGTACTTGAGCCTCCTGGTCATTTTCAAGGCCCTCCTATGGACCTGCTCCGTCAGGTCCATGTCTTTCCTGTGTTGAGGGCTCCAGGGCTAGATGAGATACTCCAGGTGAGGGCTTACAAGGTGGCATGGCCCAGAGCATTTAGTCACAGATCAGATTGGACTTGCTAGTGGTCACTTGTTAAAACTTAGGCTGGATTTCCAGTGAGCTTCACAACCTATTTTTTTCATGCTGGGTACAAGAACCACTCCTTGGCTGCAGCTTGCTTGCATAACAAGGAAAACATTTCCAGACCAAACTCCTTCTTCTCTGAAAACATCTGATGTAATTCCCAGAAGCTGATGTACCAGGCTGGAAGTCAGATCCTTAGACACCACAGATGCTCCTGGGAATGCAGCTTGGTTTATAGCAGCCATTTTATTTCTTCTGCATGCAAGAATCTGTGTGGCAGGTCCCTGTCTAGAGTTACTAGGATGTTCTCCACTGCCATTTCCACCACATCTCCAGAATGATTGTTGCACAGAACAAATTCAGTTTCAGTATTTTTTTCTGTTATCATGGCTGGAACCCTTTTTCCTGATGATTTCCTAATTATTTCTTAAGGCTTTTCTCTGTGTTGTCCTAGGGCTGTGGAGTCTCCTTCTCTGGAGACATTCAAAACCCACCTGGAAGTGTTCCTGTGTGACCTGCCCTAGGTGCTTCCGCTCTGGCAGGGGGTTTGGACTGGGTGATCTCTGGAGGTCCCTTCCAGCTCCTAACATGCTGTGATTCTGTGATTTGAATCCTTACCTGCTCAGATGGCCTCAAACCACATATTTGCTATCAGCCTGCCAGGTGGATATTCCAGACTTCAGTCTTTCCCCAGCCTTATGACTGATGATCATTTAACCTTCTTAATCCTCCCTTCACTTGCTTTGCCTTTTAAAATTATCTCAGTTAGATTAGAATAAAAGGGGGAGCTTGGTAGACAAAACCCCAATAATCTTAAGACCAAGTGTTGACATTTCCTGTGAAAATGTTTAGATATCATCAAGAATTAAAACTGTAGCATAATGAAATTTGTATCTGTATTTAAAAATAAATAAAAGAAGAAAAATAAGGGAGTAAGAGACAGATGAGTTTGCAGTCTGGTTTTAATCTTTGCTTTTCAGCTCCATTGCAGCATCGTTTCCTGTCTTTTCTGAGAGATGCAAATTTCTCCTTTGAGCATTCAGAGCTTGGTGCAGAACGACTGTTCCTTAGGAAGGTTGTTTTCAGCGACTGAGATGTCTCTCTTCCCAAAGTTCAGCTTGTTGAACTCTGCTTTTATTTCCATGATTGACTTGCCCTTGGTCTCAGGGAGATACAGGTAGATGACAATTGCTGATATAGCAAGGATTCCCAAAAAGATAAGGAAGCAGAAGGCTCCAAGGTTGTCCTGCAGGCAGAAATGGGAGAGACTCTAAGGAAAATAAGAATCTAATTTTTATTTCCCTACGCTTGGGTAAGTCTGTCTTTTAGTAATTAAAATTCAAAAGTGTGCTCAACACACAAATCAGGACTGGCATCAAACCAGGAACTTCCACTGGCCACGTTTGAGTGCAGTTGCTGCTCCTGTCACAGGCCCTGGGCTTCTTGAGCAGGTCTGGTATTTGGACAGAGCTCTATGGTTTGGGAGTTGGTGCAAATTATTGCTGTTATTTTTCTCCTTAGTCAACACTCAGAAGTGAATTAGCCTGGAGGGGGGGATCCAGTTAGAGCCACTTACAACAATCACAGGAAAAATCATCCCAAGTACAAACAGCCCCATCCAGTTGATGCAGCCAACAATCAGAAAGGCTGATGGTCTGGAGGACTGGCTGAAGATTTCAACCATGACAGATACGGTGGCTCCAGCTGAAAAGCAACAGCAAAACACAAACCAAGTGTAAGTGGTTCACAGAACTGTAGAATGGGAAGGCTTGAAAGGACCTCTTGAGATCATCTAGCCCAACCCCACCTGCTAAAGCAGGTTCACCCAGAGCAGAGCGCCCAGAACCACATCCAGGCAGGCTGCCTTAGCTCCCGAGTGCACCGTGCTCCTGCTGAAGATCCTCAAAAGGGCAGTGGCAGAAAATAGCAGACAGGTAGAATCAGTGCCCTGCTGGCAGGTGGGCTCTGCCTGAAAGACCTTGATTCCAGGACAGAATACAGCTGTTCATTGAGGCCTTGAGACACTCATTTATGTTTCTCTCATGCATACTGGAATCCTGTTTTTGGTGGCAGTTCTGCATTGCAGCAGGGGCCATTCCTAGTGCAGGAATTTGTAAAGCCAGCTCACCTTTTGGCTCCACCTGAAGCATGTTGGTAGGCATAAAACTCTCAAAATCAGTGCAGGTGATGACTGTAATATACCTGGCAGTGCCTAGAATCCTGTTTTGAGCTGCACGCTTTAAAATGGTTCTGAAACTTTTGTGTCAAACCTTCTGGAGAAGATAATCCTGCATTTGAAATAATTTAGATCCTGTGATCAGCAATACAATTTGAGGTGCTTCTATCTTTTTCCTGTCTCCCACTCGTACATATCTGCTTTTCCCTCCCTAATTCCCAGAACTCTTTACTGTGGGACTAGTCTGTTCTTCCTCTGCCAGTTGTGTCAGCAACCAATATGATAGAAAATCTCCTCCCAGCATTGCCATTGATGTACTCACATGGTCCAATTCCATAGAAGATAACAAATAGGAAGATCAGGATGACACTGAAGTAATGCATCCAGAAAAACTGATGCTAGAAGTAAGAAAGCAGTGAGAGCAAACCCTTAGGTGCACGACAGCACAGCAGAGCTCTGCATTCCCTGCCAAGCATTTGTACACATGCTGTAAGGCAAGACCAGAAAGGTGGGCTGGTGCTGGGTGAGCAGCCAGAAGGCTGCTGGCTCTTTACCTGCAGGGACAGGGTCATGGTGAGGAGTGCCAGCACAGAACACATCAGTGTGTATCCTCCCAGCAGCAGCACCTTCCTCCCAAAGCGGTCGATGAGGGTGCTCTGGAATAAAGCCACAGGCCACCAGCCCATGAACCCCACTTCTCCAGTTAAAGAATCCCTCCCCTCTCCATCTGCTCTTTGCAGAAGACTTCTCTGAACAACAGCCAGAAATGAATATAAAATAAGAGCCTCTTAATTCTTAATGGATTTGCTTAGCTTCTTCAAAGCTACTTCATTATTACAAGAAAGACCTGAACCCAGTGAAGGAGGTCCACAGGAGGGCCACAAAGGTGGTCAGGGGACTGGAGCACTTCTGCTATGAGGGCAGGCTCAGGGAGCTGGGATTGTTCAGCCTGGAGAAGAGAAGGCTCTGGGAAGGGCTAAGAGCACTCTTCCAGTACCTGAAGTGGGCTACAAGAAGGCTGCAGAGGGACTGTTTGCAAAGGTTTGCAATGATGGGACAAGGGCAATGGTTTCAAATTAAAGAGAATTAGATTGGATGTTCTTTAGCATCTGGCTGGCAGAACACTGGCACAGGTTGCCCAGGGAGGTAGCTGAGGCCTCATCCCTGGAGATATTCAAGGTCAGGCTGGACAAGGCTCTGAGCAACCTGCTCTAGTGGAGGATGTCCCTGCTGAGTGCAGGGGCTTGGACTGGGTGAGCTTTGGAGGCCCCTTTCAACCCAACTCATTCTGTGACTCCATGATTCTAAACACAGAGATTTCACTTAGGAACTCTTTTATGCCTAAATGTCCTCTTTAGTTGCTGTCTCTGTGGTTTTGCTATCCCAAATTTAATTGGGAGTTTGGGATTATACTGAACTCAGTGTCTCACATCAAACCTAGAAGAAACCACCAAGTTCCTGCTGACTGCAGGGGAGCTGGACTAGGTGACCTTTGGAGGTCCCTTTCATCCCAAAGCATTCTATGATTCTATGATTCTGTGAACTGAGCTGTGCTTGTTAGTCAACCTTAGGCTGTTGGTAGGCAGTTCCTTTCCTCACGTGCTGGTATCTATCAAATTGTGCACACAGGCACTCACACCTCACCCACCACATCAGGAAAGTATTTTATGGAGTGAAAAATGGGTGCAAAGACACAGAGCCAGGGCAGCAGTTTGGGAGAAGAGCTGCCTTTCATCCTGCATGTGGTTCTCAGAGGCAGGAAGTTGCAGATCTTCCCTAATCCCAGTCCTAAGTGAGGAAAAGTACAGCTGTTGAATATTTAAAATGTTGCCTTCCAGCTGAAGCCAGGAAAGACTTACACACAGGATGGAGGATAACCATTCACACAAGCCAATGCCCAGGGACACGTATGGGATCAGGTACTCCTCAAACCTGGCTGTGTGGAATACTTCGAAGGAATAGAAGTAGATCTGAAAAACGCAGAGAGGAGATGTGCCTGTGACAAGAGTGCTGCGTTGTGACCCAGTTCTAAGCTGGTGCACTACTGGTAACTGAGAGGGCTAGTGACACTGCCTGGAGTTGTCTCTTGTTGTGGGGACAAAGAGGGCACTCAACTGCATTGATCCCACAGAGCTGCAAGGTGGTCATGAGAGTCATCAGGATGTAAAGCTGCCAGCGCAGCGATCGCTCTTTGAGCACTTCCAGGACACGCAGGGCTTTGGTGCTCCTCATTGCAGCAGCCTTCTCCTTCATAATGTCATCGATTTCTGCTTGATGGTCTCCTTCCCCCCAGAGCTTCCTGATGGCTGTTGGGGAGAAAGAGGGGACTGGATCATCCTACCAGCGCCGCTCCATCACGAGTGCTCACCTTCAGCCTGCCTGTCCATTGCTGTGGGGGGTGGTGTTTGTGCTGCTTGCATCTGCCCTCTGCTTGGGTCTGGGGCAGCAGGCAGCTGGAAGAATTTTCCCTCTCTGGCTGTCAGTTTAGCAAAACTTTCTACTGTTGAGATGCCTTCATTATAATCCAAGTAAACATTTAAGTATGTTTTACTTATTAAATAATGAACTGCCTAAACCATGTCCTTTAAAGTAGTTCCCACCAGAGCAGGAAGAGTTAGACATGCTACTGTTTATGCATCTTTCTTGTCTTAACTGGTGAAATCAGTGAGAGTGAGGCCCCAGCTTCATGCAGATGTAACAAGTTCTTTAGCATGAGGGTTGTGGAACATTGGAACAGCTTGCCTAGGGACGTGGTTGGAGTCCCATCCCTGGAGACATTCAAGGTGAGGTTTGACAGGGCTCTGAGCAACCTGATCTAGATGAGGATGTCCCTGCTGACTGCAGAGGGGGTTGGACTAGATGCCCTTTGGAGGTTATTTCCAACCCAAACTATTCTGTGATTCCATGATTCTATGATTCTAAGATTCTATAGCTGTAGGTGCCTCAGCTGGTTCTCCAGAGCTGCCTCTGCTCTTCCTCCAGGGCACTGCACTGGGCTGCACAGCTCTGCCCTGCTTGCTTGTCTTCTACAGAGGCTGCCTAACACACCAAGCCAAGTGAAGTAAGTGAGGAAAGCAGACACTCTACCTTTCCTGCAGGCTTCCTCATTACCCTTCTGTATCAGGAGGTAGGATGGTGAATCAGGGAAAAATGGGAGGGTAACCAGTTGAACCAATGCTGAAAGTCCACTAGATGCTAACAACCATGGCCACAAAGCTTCGCTTCCTAAAATCTCCCTGGAAAGTGTATGTGAAACAAAACCATGCTGAAATAATGGAATGAAGCTCCAGGAAGTGTCTTCTGAGTGGTGAAGATTGCTCAAATTCCATCCAAGGCTGCAGTGAAGCCCAAACCTGAATTGATCATTTGGCAGATTTCACAGATTTGGCTTTTTTTATTTCCAGCAATTTAAAGGGAATTATTTTGAAAAGCTTTCTAAACATCATTTGGGTCCAGGATATTGTCTGGAGAGCTGAGGAGACTCATCTGACCACTGCTTTGACCACAGAATCAAAACACCTTGCTAAGACATTCCATGGGAGTAGAGTGAATTTTTAAGGGGAAATTCTCTGGCAGCAAGGGTGTGGGAATGAGAAGAAATCAGATGATCAGTAATTTTCTGTTCATTACATTTTAAACTACTTGTTTGCCTCAGATATGATCACCACTTTTCTTCTGGCATAAGCTAAGGCCTGCTTTGAGGAAGATGAGAGGGTTTCTCAGCCAGTGCCAAGGTGAGAGGGCAAGGTTGTAGAAAGGTTTCTGCTACTTGCAGTGTAACCTGGTAGGAAGATTGGAGTATTTACCTTAGGCCAATAAGCTGTCCTGTGAGCTTTCCCAGCGTCAGGAAAACAGCAACGGTGGAGTTGGTGAATCCACGCAGCCTCTTGGGTGAAATCTCTCCTACATACTGAGGATGGATGTTGAGAGAAAAACCTTGAACACAGGAGGGGATAAATGACTGTTAAAATATCGAGAAAAGCTTCACTTTCTGCCTCTCAAGAGAGATGTGGAGCTGCTGCAGCAGGTCTGGATTGGGTCCAGAGTGGGCAACAAAGCTGGGGAAGGGCCTGGAGAATAAATCTTATGAGGAGAGACTGAGGGAGCTGGGGATGGGTAGTTTGAGGCAGAGGAGGCTGAAGGCAGAGCTCATTGCTGTCTGCAGCTACCTGAAGGGACATTGTGGAGAGGCTGCTGCTGGGCTCTGCTCGTAGGTAGTTGGAGACAGGACAAGGGGCAATGGCCTCAAGCTGAGGCTGGGAAGGGTTAGATTGGGCACTAAGAAAAGGTTTTTCACAGAGAGAGTGGCCAGGGACTGGAATGAGCTGCCCACGGAGGTGATGGAGTCACCCACCCTGGATGTGTTTAAGGGTGGTTTGGATGTGGTGCTTGAGGATATGGTTTGAGGTGAATCTTGTAGAGCAGGGTTCTAGGTTGGGGTTGGTGCTCCTGAGGGGCTGTGCCAGCCTGCATGGCTCTGTGATTCTGTCATTCTTACCTTGCTTCCATTCACTCTGCTGTTTAGGTTACAGTTTCTTGCAAAGGGGATGGCATCTTTCACTTTCTGAAGTGCCCAGTATGTGACTTGTGTTAACACCCATTGTCCAAGGATGGCAGTGCCTGTGGAGGCAGCCCTGGCACAGCAAGGATGTGCCATGAGCACATACCTGTTCCAATGCCATACAGGAAGCGTCCCACCAAAATCATCTCAAAGGATCTGGCTGTCTTACTGAGGGCCATGAACAGTGCAGCTACCAGCATGATCAGGTTGGTGCCCATCTGGCACTTTTTTCTGAAACAGACAAACAAACCAAAAAGGTTTAAAAAAAAAAATCAATCCCATGAGAATTTAGTGTAAAATGAGAAGCTCTTGAGAACCTCTTTGCACTCTTCTGCCTGACCGGGCTGCAACAGGAAGCATGGTACAGCTGTGCCTGCTTTTGTGAGGAATGGCTGAAATCATTTTGCCTACCAAAGTGATTCTTTAGCATTTCAGGATGCTTTAGGCTTTAATCCATTCATATTTTTTAATTAGAATTTAAACCACTGGAACACTCTATCAGAATTTCCAGTGCTGAAGGAGATCAACTGGCCCAGCTTGTCAGCAAGGTTTAAAACTGCTAGAATGCATCATGAAATTCACAGATTCAGATTGCATTGGGTTGGAAGGGACCCTCAAAGGGCATCTTGTCCAACCCCTCCTGCAGTCACAGGGACACCTCACTAGGTCAGGCTGCCCAGGGCCACATCAAGTCTGAAAATGTCAGATCCTTCCCCAGAATTAATGAGCCCATGGTCCCCACTCTAGAAGGGCTCATATCAGAGACACTCTTGACTGAATGGCTGTGATCTGAGATGGAAGAGAGAGTTCTTAAAGACACTTGGTGTGAACTGTGAGCTGGTACATTGACAGCCCTGATGTCTCAGGCTCAGATTAAAGTCATTTGCAGTCTTGCCATGATGCTCCCTAGACAAGAGTCCTCTTGTCCACACTAAGGCTTCACAGAGATATGTGTTTAGAAAGTTGTGATTCAGCAGTTAGGTTATCATGAATCAAACAACCCATGGGAGAAGTGCCTGAGCTTGGCTCCACTCTTGGGAGACCCTCTGAGTGTGGGATGAGGCAGTGTCCCACAAGAAATTTCTTGGGGGCACTTACCTGAGAGGAAAGAACACAATTGCAGGCAGGCTAAGATGGTTTGTTGAGACCCATATGAGGGGCCTCTGGATCAGTGGGTTGTGGAGCAGATCTTTAAGTGGGTCACACCAAGTAGATATGTTTGCCAATTTCTCTGTAAATGAAATCAGTGGTGTTACACACAAGGCACTGAGAACAGAGCAGACTGGTGAGGAATCCTTTCTCCAGCCAGTGGGAAAGATGGTTTGGAACTGCCTTTCAGTAAAGTGGATTGTCAAGGACAGAGATGGCTCTTGGACAATTGATTTTGGTGCTGGGTTTTGGCAGTTGCAGGCAGTTTGTTATTGTTTTCTATTCTCCTCACACTTTTATCAGCTGAGATCTGAACGTTTGATATCAAGTCACTGCCCCACAGGTGGTTGGTGTATTTACATGGAAATCTGGCTCTTGAACTCAAGGCTGTCTTCCACACAGTGCTTTCCAGCTGGTTTAGAGTAACTGCCTGTAAAGTACTACAGTACAAGACACACAGCTGCTTTTGGGGTGGGTGTAAAGCTTGGGAGGTCTTTACAAGAGTCACAGTGGCTCTTGAAGAGAACATGGGGCAGGGGCTCCCCAGACACTCCCAGAGGCACAGATGCCATGGCGAATGCTGCCTCTGCAGCTTGTATCTGTAAGTTGGGTGGGCAGGGCAGGGCAGAGACAAGCCTGCTTGGAAGTGCTGGGTGTGCTAGCAAACCAGATCAGTTGTCTTCAGTCAGACTTGCAATTTGCCTGTGCTTTCAGAGCTGTTCCAAGAGACACTTACTTCCTGTATTTTGTAGTCAGGTAGCCACAGCAGAGGCTCCCCAGAAGTCCTCCTATCCCATAAACAGACACAATGAAGGACCACACCAGCATGACTGTGTCGGGGTGGAGGGCAGAGCCATGTCTCTCTATCCAGGTTTCATTAATAAACTTTCTGATGTGCTGAAAAACATAAAATGAAATTTGACTGGATAAGAAAATCCTTCATATTCTTTAGCTGTTGTACTTCAGATCTAGCCTGTGGGTCTAATATTAGACTTCTTCTGAGACAAACCTTCTTAACCTTCTAACCTTCAAGTTAGCCAAGATCTCATTGCAAAATCTTCAAGTTTGTATCAGCCAGTAGGCTTCTGAGTGGCACACTAAAAGCACATTTTCTGCCTTCTTTTGGAGGCAGAAACTTTTAAAACAGCAAATTCCATCCTGTTCTATAAAGGTGAAACAGTTCTCTACCTGTTGGATGTTACTGACAGCCAAAGAAAAGGCATAGACGCGTTAGTGAGAGCTGAATGAATTTGGGGCTTATGGAGAACTCAGGCTCCCCATTTTGTGTTTCCAACCTGAAAGAGAGGGCTGCTTACCACAGAAGGGTAGTTGATGACAGAAATGTGGAATCCATATGGGAAACTGCCACCAATTCCCAGCACTAAGATCATTTGAAATAGTCCTTGGAACTGAACCTGCAAAACAGAAATTAAATGCTCCATCAGCTCCTCCTTAGTCTCTGTTTGTGCAGGGCCTGTGCCTTTGCAGCCAGGCTTGGCCTTCCTCTTTGTCCACTTAAAAGCCTCTTGAACTGAAACATCTTTCCTGATCCCCTCTAACCTGCTGCTGGAGTGCACTCATCAGGTGCAGTGCCACAGCAAGGCTAGGTGCCAATGCAAGGGTGGCAACTCACCACTTTGCTTGGAAGGGAAAAGGGTTTAGAGCTGTTCCCACTGGCGCAGCTCTCACTGTGAGCCTGTGATGTTGACAGGTTGGCACAAATCCAGGTTGGGTACAGAGGAGGCTGAGAGTAGCTCTGAAGAAAGAGACTTGGAGTGGTGGTTGATGAGAAGCTGCCCATGAGCCAGCACTGCTTTCATGCAGCCCAGAAGGCAAATCATGTGCTGGGTCAGCAGGGCAAGAGAGGGCATTCTGCCCCTTTGCTCTGGTCAGACCCCACCTCAAACACTACATCTAGTTGTGGTGTCCCTGTCTTAGGAAGGACCCAGACCTGTTGGAGTGAGTGATGGTTTTGATGGCACCAAGCTCCATTTCTCTCTGTGATGTTTAAACACAGAAGAGAAAGACAACTTGCCATTTTTAAGGAATCTGGATCTTCAGTATTATGTTAGCTTTCTCTTTTGTAAGTCAGAGCCCTGAGAAAAAAGGGAGCAGCTACTCACCAGGTCAGAGAAGAAGGTGGCCATGTCCTGTGACAGAGCTGGTTCCTGTTGCTGACTGCCTGGTACCTACCAGGAGAACCAAATGCGCTCGCATTATGCAATAGCAGTGACAGTGAACTAGTCCCATGTTATTGAAGTTAAATTTTACTTGAAAGGTTTTTGAGTTAATTACAGCTATTTCAGCTGTTGAACAAAGTTTAGAATTGTTGGATTAAATATTTCAACCAGTGGTTGTGTCAAGCCCAAGTAAACAAGAGATGGTTTCACTCACAGGGAGTCTTGTGCTGGGGGATAGGGAGCAGAGGCATCAGTTTTAAACAGGATTCCAGTTAGCACAATTTACTTCTTTTTTGTTATATGGGAAACATAAAGACAAAGTTGTCTGTGGGGAATCTTAGGTGGGGCTTGGCCAGTGAACTATAGGACTTTGACATACCATAGGAGAGAGCAATTCTCTCTTTGTGTGATGGCAACTGCACCACGTCGTAACTTAATCATTACTTAGAGGAACTGGAATGCTCCATCATTGCAGAGTGGGGAACCAACTGAATTCTACAGTGCCACACCAGGCTTGACCAGCTCAATATTTAATTGTAGCTGATTTGCCTTTTCTAACAGAGAAAGATTCAACCTCACACAGTTTTGTCTGGCATCTCCATCAGTCAGTGTATTTATTCTCTGTCTGTGATGAACAAAAGATTGCTTTGAAACTGTATTGTAACCTCCATAGCTGGATTGATGTCTTCCTCCAGACAGAAGTCTCAGGCTTTAACTTAATTTATTTCAGGATTAAGAGGAGTTTGCATGCATTAAGTTGATAAATGGCTTAGTTCTTTACCATTTACACTTCAGTTAAAGAAGAGGAGGATGAAGAAATCATAAAGGGCTTATTAGATGCATGATGTCTTTTGCATTTACTGTACTGCTTCTGTGCACCCAATAGTTCCATGGTGCTGAGGTCCCCTGTGTTAGATGTGCAGTTTCAGAGCAGTTAGCAGACATCTCACAGGTGGCCTTTAGCCATGGTTGAGGTTGAAAGAGTAAAACTGACAACATCAGGTCATTTAGTCATTCACCTTGGGGTTTCAGAGTCACAAATGACACAGATGTGCAAAGCTGTGCTAGGCCTTCCCTCCTACAGCCCAGCTAGGGCAGGGCTATGGCTGACAGGAGCTCACTGCTCCAGTTGTTAAGTGCTTATATCTGCCTCAGTTAGTATTTGAGATCCATCTCACCTGTCAGCTGATGTCTCTGGAAGAACACACACACGTAGTGTTCCTGACTCGTGTGAGTGACTCTCCTCTTTGTCCCTCTCTCCTCCCATGTACATTTGAACTGTCCCTTTTGCTGTTTCATCCTTTGACCACACTGTTGCCAGAATGCAGCTCTTGCTCCACTGAGCACGGGAAGGTTGACCTGTGCTCCAGCTAACTGTTCCACTTCGTTGTCACATTAATGTTCCATAGGGCATTGCTCACTTCCTGCTGAGGATCTTATGGGGGAGGCTCTCCTAATAACATCTAATGAATAACTGAGATTGGACAAGTGGCTCACCAGAGAGGCACTCCAGCAGTGCCTCTTTAGGCCCCTCTGCTTCCACTTCCAAGACCTCAGGTATTGTCCTAAAGGAATGAAGGATGTTTTCAGAATGATTAGTTAGGAAATAATCATCTGGTTTTGCAAATAGTTGAGATTTCCCTTTTGTATTGGCAGTTGTCCCCTCAATAGCAAAGATAGGAACAGTGAAAAATCCTGGTCATGGAAGGCTATGGAAGGGTGAGGTCACACCTGGAGTATTTTGTCTAGTTCTGGGCTCCCCAGTTCAATAGGGACAGGGAACTACTGGAAAGAGTCCACCAGAGGGCCACAGATATGATGAGGGGACTGGAGCATCTTTCTTATGAGGAGAGTCTGAGTGACCTGGGGCTCTTTAGCCTGGAGAAGAGCAGACTGAGCCCCTAGCAGTGCATCTAAATGTCTAAGGGGTGGAGGTCATGAGGATGGGACTAGGCTCTTCTCAGTGGTGGCCAGTGCTGGGACGAGGGGCAGCTGGTATGAACCAGGACACAGGAGCTTTCATTTGAACTTAAGGAGAAACTTCTTTCCTGTGGGGGTGCCAGAGCCCTGGAACAGGCTGCTCAGAGGGCAGGGAGCAGTCTCCTTCTCCCGACTTTCAAAACCTGCCTGAGCACACTCCTGTGCCAGCTGACGTGGGTGAAGCTGCACCAGTAGGGGGATTAGACCAGGTAGTCTCCAGAGGTCCTTTCCAACCCCTACCATTCTGTGATTCTGTGGTTCTGTATGCACGCCAGTCAGCTGTCCCTGTAGGAGATCCTGATATGGGAAAGAAAGATTTTCAGAGGCCAGAAGTCTTATTACAAGGCAATCTGCCATTTTTATTGTGCTTAAGCAGCAGTTAGGATGAACAATTGAATCCACATTTTGAATAACCTCATTTGAGTTGAAGTAAATAGGCCAGTCAAAGCAATAGCAGAGATAACCCCACTTATTTTACTGTGCAAGTCTAGGGATTGCATTTTCATTTGTGTGGTGTGCTCCACTGTGAGCCTTAGCTTTGTTCATGTCCCTCCTAACAGTACTGCATTGCTACTAGGACTGTCTGAGACTCTCATTAATAGAGGGAAACATGCAGAAGGTTAGACACTTTCTAAAGAAAAGAGAATTTCCACAACAACATATTAAAACCCAAGTTTCTGGTGGAATCAGACCTTTTACAAGATCATTCCATCCTATAAGGCTCACAAATTCTTTTTACCTTTAACTAGACATAGCAGGAAGAAGAATTAGGAGCTCTGCTTGCCTTGAAGATTGTTCACAGTTTGAAAGCCTGCAGTAAGTGAACTCAGTCATAGATCCATTCCTACAACAGAGGTCCTTGGGAATGGTATCTCACACTGGACCTGCATCTGATATGTTTTAACATATTCTCTTACTTTATTTCCTTATCTTTGTGCACACTCCAAGTGTGCAAAACCTGGCAAAACTCTGAGAGACTGTAAAAGAAATCACAAACTGTTGTTAGAAATGCTTCAGTGAACATCTTAGAAGTTCCTTACACCAGGATGATGTTTCCCACTCTTACTGTAAATCTCATCCAGCTGTGGGCCTGACAAAATACTCAAGGCACAAAACAGTTAACAGTCATCTCTACAACTGTCAATCAGCATCTGCACCTGCAGTGAGTGATAACCGAAGAGTCTGCACTGACTGCACATCCCTGAAAGAGGAGTATATGTGACCACTTCTTGGTCTTCATAGAAAGATCCACCCTAGGTAGAAGCCCTCCATGTATCCAAGAGCTGGAGTGTGTGCTTGAGCTCTGCTGACAGTCTGCTCTGCACTCTGCAAGCTGCTGTGCAGGTGCTTTTAGAGGAGACTGCAAAGCAAAAGGTGCTCTGCTGCAGCTAGCAGTTCCAGTCTGCTGTGCTCTCCCAGGATAAGGCAGGTCCAGGTAGCTGAAAGTCACAGAAAGAACAGCAGCAGCTAAATTGCTGTGTGCTTCAAGCCCACGAGGTATTTCTGGGAACTCTGATCCTGGAAGAGGAGCTACAGACTCAGGGTGGAGGTGGTCAAGATGTCACAGAGGATCTAAAATGACTCCAGTTGCTCCTGCTGTCTGGTGGCTTCCACTCATGAGTCCTTTAGCTGTCTTGCCACTGCAAGGCACTGTTCTTTGAGAAGAGCTATACAGGAACTTTTCCCCCCATACTTTTTCATGAACAAGTCTGAGCATAGAATCAGATGGCTCAATTTTTTTAGGGAAAAAAAAAAATTGAAGCAAGGAAGGCTGCTGCTGTGGAAAGCTTCAGTCTGAAAGAATTCAAGTTTGTCAAGCTAGATACAACAGGAGGACAACATGGTGCTGTGCATGGGAACCTGGCAAGGTTTGACTGTTCACTTGAGTCTAGAGAAACAAAGAATTACTCTCCTATTCCACTGAATTTTTTCTTTCATCTGTTATGAATTGAACCTTAGCCAGAGAGAGCAAGCCAAGAACTTCACCATTCCCATTTTAGGGCTGTGAAAACACACTCTGAAATCAGAGAGAGAGAGGAGATCACAGCTCTGCCCTTTCTCTGTGGTCAGCAGAGTGTCTGTAAATTCTACATGGGGTTTCAGTGTGCATTAGTTGCTCTGTTAAGGAGAGATTTACACATCAGCAAGTTAAGCCAAAATGTTGTCCATTCACAGGAGTCTGTCCTGTTGATATCAGCCATCACCCTTTTCTAATGTGCCCTGAGTGGAGTGCTGAAGAAAGGTGCTGGTTTGGCAGAGTGGGAACCTTGTAAGTGACAGACGTGAAAGCTGACAGCCCGTTTGGACTGACTCGCTGGCCAGAGAATGGCAAAGGCCTTCATTCCTTCCTCTGAAGACAGCCTCACTCCTCCTGAGGACCAGTCAAAGCCTGGTGCAGAAGGTGTAATCCTCTGCCATGTGCTTTGTCACTGCTGGAATAGGCTTCTTTTTAAAGTTTAGCTTATGGAATTCTTCTGTGATTTCCATGATTGATTTTCCTTTTGTTTCCGGGAGGAACAGGTGGATAATGACTCCTGAAGTGAAAAGCACCCCCATGAAGATGAGGAAGCAGAAGTGCTTGAGTCTCTCCTGCAGGGAAGAGCAAAGGGAGAGAGAGGGCAAGATGAGCATTTCTTTGCTTTCATCATACTCTTGGCACAGTTTTTGTAGCTGGGTCCCAAAGTGCTTTGATTTTAAGTTCTTTGCATTTTGACTTCTGACAGCTATTTCAGTCTGAATTAAACACCTTTAAATCAGCTATTAAATACTTCTACATTCCAGTCTGTTAAATCAGGGCCCTTTGGTTGCAAAGTGGGTTGGGAGAGCATGTACCAAGCCCAGTCTGGACCGACATGGCAGTGTCAGCTCCTGCTGCTCTTCCTGCTCCCGTGGCCAGCTCCAGCTTGGTGGCTCTGGGGAGTGTCCCAGGGGCAGTCACTCACCACGATGAAGGGGAAGGTTGTTCCAATCACAAAGACGCCCATCCAGTTGATAACTGAGCTGATCACAAAGGCAGAAGGTCTGCAGGAGAGCTGGAAAATCTCAACCCTAGTGGCAACTGTGGCACCAGCTGAAGGGAAAGAAGAGCAAGAGCTGCTGATGTGCTCGGCTTGGACATTTGGATTGGGCTTTAGCATTCCAGAGTCAGCAAACGGATGCTGCTGTCAGGGGCTGGCATTCAAAAGGCTTTAGTATCTCACTGGATTTTAGACAAGAAAATCTTTGTGGCATCTTCTAAACTGCTGGGGGTCAGCTTATTAAAATGGCACATTGTTCAAATGCATTTTGAACATATGAAAATACAGTTCTGGAGCCCCCAGCACAGGAAGGACATGGAAGTGTTGGAGTGGGTCCAGAAGAGGCCACCAAGATGCTGAGAGGGCTGCAGCAGCTCTGCTGTGAGGACAGGCTGAGAGAGTTGAGGCTCTGCAGCCTGGAGAGGAGAAGGCTTCCAGGAGACCTTGGAGTGGCCTTGCAGGACCTGAAGTGGGCTCCAGGAAGACTGGGGAGGGACTATTGACAAGGTCTTGGAGTGACAGGACAAGGGGCAATGGGTTTAAACTGGCAGAGGGGAGATTTACACTGGATGTTAGGAGGCAGTTCTTTACAGTGAGGGTGGTGAGACANCATCAAGGCCCCTTCCAGCAAACCATTCTGTGCACCTAAGAGCCTTTGAGCACATGAGAAAGGCTGACAGCTCATGAAAGGCTGCAATGACAGTTGTTGGTATTAACAAGGATTCCCAACATCATCCTACTAAGTCACCAATGAGTGCTCTTCCTGCATTCCCTTCCTGGGAAGGCAAATCTTTTAGAAAGTAATAAAGAATAAAGCAAAAAAAAAAAAAATAAAGAGTGAAGAACAGGTAGTACATGCCACAGAAAGAATTACTCCAAAGCACTGCTGCCTTTGGGATAAGATGTAAGGCCAAAGAATACTGAATTTAAATGAACTCTTGGTTTTATTTTTCTTTCTTTTCTGAGTTAAAAAAAAATCTTTTACCCATCTGCTTTTGCTCTCTTTGCTGTATTTTTTCAGGGAGTACTTTTAGCTTTCTTCCTTTTCTCTCATTAGCAAAACCTAAACCTGATGGCATTGAAGTTTCTGGCCAATGGTTGGACCCATATTTAAATAGCTACACCATTTGAATAACTACAACATTAAGCTAAATGAATTCAACTACACCAAATATTATTCAGTATTATGCAGTGTTTTCCTAGCCATGTGAATGAACTTGTATGAGTCGGTGCCTTTTTTTTTTTTATTTTGAATGAAGTACTCACCTGGCCCAACTGCAAAGACAGCTGCAAACAAGATGATCAGACAAAGGCTGCAGTATGGCATCCAGAAATACCAGTCCTGGGAAACAAACAAACAAACAAACATGAAACCAAACAACTTCTGAGTGAAATCTGCTGCTAAGCATAGGTGAGAAGTGCTGCTTCTTTTCCAACACTGCCCCCTCGAGAGAAGATTGGCACTGTGGAGGGGCTGGCAGAGAAGCGTGAGCAGTGTGAGTGCTTTTGCTGGTGGACAGAGCAGTGAGCTGTTTGTTAGGTGAGCACAGAAGCAGGTTTGCAGTGCAGAGCAGTTGTCAAGCTTGGAAGCCTTTGACTGAAGGAAGTCTGAACAGTCTTTCTGCACCCTGTCCTGCTTGCTTCTTAATCCCACGTGCTTCCCATCAAGCCTTAGAGATATGGGAATGCCAAAGAGCACCTTTTTTCGCTTTTATTAAATGATAGGTTCCATAACTGGTACTGAAAAGGAACTTCCTACATCTTAGTCAAGAAGATACAAGACTTGATTCTTGAAGAAAGAAAAGATTTCTTCCGTCTGTGCTTGGGAGCCTTTGTGAATGAAACGAAAATGGCAGTTTGCTGCCACCTTGCTTCCAGGCTGGTTCACAATAGTGTCTGTGGAGCTGCTCTTGGGTAAATGACTTCTTCTGAAGAAGCTGCTGCAGTGACACTTAGAGAGGTGGACTCTGTACTGTGAGAAAAAAAAATCCATTCCCAGCATCTTCTGTGGTAAAGTTACATTTCTAATTAACTGATGCAAAGGCTCTGAGGGCTGTTTTCCTAGGACTGTCTTTTGATCTGTGCTGCCCAGTGCTTGGTGCTTGCAGTCTGAAGACATCAGGAATCAGTGGTAGTCTCCCAGCATTTTATGTGCTCCTTGCTGAGCTTGTGGGATTACGTGGAAAGGAAGGCAGGAGCACAAGAGGGTTTAATCCTGTGTACAGGTGAGCTTGGTCTTTAGAATATGAATATCCCAGAGGGTAACACAAAAGTTATTTTGGCACTTCCAAGCCTCACTTTCCTCTTAGCAGCATGGTCCTGCCTGTGAGCAGGGCTTGTCAATAGAGGAGAGAAAGAAACCTGTCATAGGAAGTGTTTCCTTACCTGCAGGGAGAGAGTCACAGTGATGGCAGCAAGCAGTGAGCCCATGATCAAATAGCCTCCTCTCAGCAGCACTTTCCTGCCCAGTCGCTCAATGATGGAGCTCTGAAAGACAGAAATCCCTCTGGTATCAGTGCCAGGGGAGCAACCTGTGACCCATGCCCATAGCAGTGAGACTTACACAGACCACAGCAGCTACAAGTTCAGAGAGACCAATGGCCAGGGTCATGTAGGAGATCATTCTTTCCTCAAAGCCAGCTGCCTGGAGGACTTCAAAAGTATAAAAATAAATCTGGGGAAAAAAAACATAAAGCAGTAAGAGGAGGAAAGAACTGATCCTTACCCATACCTGCCAGCCACTGCCCTGCAGAGGAGCTGCTACACAAGGAGCTTGCTCTTCAGCTTTGGAGTGAGCTGTGCTCTTTTTGGTAGCATTCGCTTTCTTGGCAGACAAAAACACTGCAAATTGTAATTAATTTGTTATTTTGATAACAGAGAGAATGCTGGGATAGAAGGACCTCCAGCTGCTGCCGTGTAATTAGCTTGGCAGAGTCCTGATTTGGGTGCTTTCAGAAACAGCCAGGTGTGTCATCAGTTCTGGGGTCCATCCTTGTAGGATAAACTTCTTTCTCAGGAAAGCAGAGCAGAGGTTATGGAGTCATGAGGGGGCAAAGTAAACATCTTCTCAAGTATCTCTTTGGAGATACAGTGAGATGATAGATTCCAGCCTAAGATGGATTACACACAGCTGTTGATTTCTTTTACAGATGTTTCTTCATTGTGATGTTAGAGGTAGAAGAATCATGCAGGCAGTTGCAAAGCTGTGGCTTCAGAACTGATCCCAGAAAAGTTCTGCTGTGAAGAAGACAAGGGAGAGCTGCAGAAGCTGGCAGGACAGTGAGCATGCTCATTGGTTAGCTTTAAAGGTGTGAGGAAGAAAAGGGAGAGCTGCAGAAGCTGGCAGGGCAGTGAGCATGCTCATTGGTTAGCTTTAAAGGTGTGAGGAAGAAAAGGGAGAGCTGCAGAAGCTGGCAGGGCAGTGAGCATGCTCATTGGTTAGCTTTAAAGGTGTGAGGAAGAAAAGGGAGAGCTGCAGAAGCTGGCAGGGCAGTGAGCATGCTCATTGGTTAGCTTTAAAGGTGTGAGGAAGAAAGGGAGAGCTGCAAAAGCTGTCAGGACAGTGAGCATGCTCATTGGTTAGCTTTAAAGGTGGAGTGAGGGCACTGCCACCCAACATCCCAGGGTGCTGAGAGCCTGTGGGCAAAGAGCAGCAGTGGCAGAGAGCAGCAATCTAAAATTACATTGTGGATTTTGCTGAGAGTGGGCTTGTTTGTAAGAGTCCATGCTAGGGGCTTGTCCTGGCTTCCCGAAGTGGCCTAACTGCTGAAGGAGGTAACTCCAGCAAGGAGTGCAGGGCAAAGGGATGTCACATGAAGAGCATGGCCAAGCTTTGCCAAGTGCTTCTGCTGCCGGAGGGTTGGTAAACAGCAGGTTGTGGCCTGAGAAGCCTGAGAACAGTGGAGGGAGCTCCTGGGAGCAGTGATGTCTCCTTTAAGGTCACCAGTAAGTGTGTGGAGGCTTTAAGGGGAAATGCACTCAACTGCATTGATGCCACATAGCTGAATTGTGGTGGTCAGAATAACTATCATGTACAGCTGCCAACGGGTGGCTGGTTCTCTCATTAGCTCCAGGACACTCAAGATCTTGGTGTTTTTCATCATTGCCTTCTCTTTCATGATGTCATCAATGTCTGCTTGGTGATGGCCTTCTCCCCAAAGCTGCCTTATGGCTGTGAAGGAGAAGGAGAGCAAGACCTGCCATGTTAATTCACCTCTACCTAAGCAGTTGGGTGAATAGGTGCTGCCCAGCATGCATGGGCTGTGGCTGTGGGCTGTGGCAGAGGTGGCCTCTAGGGTGTTCCAGAACCCTGACAGAGGGGCCTAGGAAGGTGCATGATGACTCCCTCCCAGCCCACTGGTCCACCTTTCTCCCTTCTTCTCTTGGGGTAAGTGTGGAGTGCACAGCCACAACCAGAGCTGAAGGGTGCCCTGCGGAGCCCTGCACTGCAAAGAGCCATCTGTCACCTGGCACCCAGCCCCAGACTGACTGCTCAGGTGGTGCCAGCTGAATGCAAAAGCTTTTGTAATGCAGAACTGTAGCGAGGAGCAGTTTCATGTTCTGTTGGGGACTACAACAAAAGCAGAAGATATTTGAGAGTCATCTTAGAAATGAGCAAGGATAAATTTTGTCCTGCTTATCATTTTCTGCATGAGGAGAGCAAACATCATAAACCAGTTGAAAGCCAAGTGAGAAACAGGAACCTGGAGCCCTTGGTTACCTTTTTTGCAGCCTTCCTGGTCTCCTTTGTGCATGAGGAGGTATGGTGGGGACTCAGGGAAGAAGGGCAGAGTGACTATCTGCACCAGTGCTGGAAGTCCACAGGATGCCATCAGCAGGGGCCAGAGGGACTCACTGCCCAGCAGCTCCCTGGCGGGGATAAAAGATGTGCAGAAAGAGAGTTCATTGTACTGGTTTTGAGGAGAGACAGTAAAATACAGGAAAGCAGAGGAAGAATCAAAAGGGAGAGGGGATCCAGAAATGAAACCAGTTGTACCTTTGTCCTGAAATTTGCCCTATGGCTTTTCCCAGTGTCCAAAAGCAAGAGCAGGTAGAGTTTGCAAATCCACGCAGCTTCCTGGGGGAAATTTCCCCAACATATTGGTGATGTAGAGGGACACAAAGGCCTTGAGGTGAGAATGGGGAGAGAGAAGAAAGATGACATTCATAACCAGTGAAAGTACAATTTGCATGGAGATAATTAAGCCTCATGCACCAAACTATTTCTCATACCTCGACTCACAATTGAGATTTATTTTCATTGCCAGACTTTCTAACTCCTCCTGCAGAAGTAGCTGGGTCCTGTCTTTTGGGTTTTTTTTCTCTTCACAATGCAATCCCCTGCTCTTAGGAAACATACAGCTTTCCCTTTGGGGTGTAGCTGCACTATTTTCTTAGTGGAGGGCTCTTATTTACTTAGAATAGAGATGTAAGATCTGGGCAGAGCCCTCTGCCCCGTGGGAGGAATCTTTTACCTGCACTTACTCCGCACATGAAGCGTCCAACTAGGATCATCTCGAAGGACCGAGCTGCTTTACTGCAGCCCATGATGGATGCTGCCACTATCATGAGCAGGTTGTTGCACAGGAGGCATTTCTTTCTGCAAACACAAAGATTTCCTGGGAATCAAAAAGGAATGGCACTTGAGCTCCCAGTGTGGAGGCTATCTTAGGTGAAACTGTCTTGCTGGTTTTGTGAACTGGCAGAGAGGAGATTGAAAGTGGATGTTAGGAGGAAGTTCTTTACAGTGAGGGTGGGGAGACTCTGGCACAGGTTGAGGGTGGGGAGACACTGGCAGAGGTTGCCCAGGGAGGTTGTGGAGCACAGAATCACCCAACGTGATCTTTGATCACGTTGGATGATTCTGTGCTCCACAACCTCCCTGGAGGTGTTCAGCACCAGGCTGGATGAGGCCTTGAGTGACCTGTACCAGGGGGAG
>VWYK01052815.1:2422-12718 GCA_013399775.1 Semnornis frantzii
TTAAAAAAAAAAAAAAAAAAAAAAAAAAAAAAAAAAAAAAACCATGTCTTAAAGGACAATTTGCATGGAAGATTTTGCTCTCAATATCAGTGTGATGAATAATCTCAGCTCCTACAAAGTATTTCTAAGAACAGATAAGCACATATTATAAACCCACACTTATTTAAGAGAGGTTAGATTGTAGAAACATTGACTACATTTCAAAATGCTGAGCATTTCATGGCAAAAAGTAAACTCAAAAGCGCCTGTTAGAAAAATTCTGTTTCCAGTNCGTATGAACAAATGTGGACTTGGACCCCAAATGTCCTTACAATTGCAGATGTGTGTTTAATGCTATAATGACTTTTTATTGACAATATGTGTCATATCCATTTACTTTCTGGCCAGCCCTCCAGTATTGAGAACCATATGGCTGTTGTTTTAAACAGGCTGAACTCTTTTCAAAATCTATTATAGCAAGTGTGCTAAACACCAGTTTTCTGAACTGAACAGAGAGTTTGTTTAGCCTCCTCTACGTCAGGAGTCACACATGTGCAGTGAATTGATGGCTGCTTAGGAAAGCCAAACTTGCTTCCTTCATCAAGAACAGCATCTTTTGTCAAGCAATTAAAGAGATATTTGATAGACTAAGAACAGGGAGAATTCATGTCTATTAAAAATGCTTGATTAGGAAGATACAAAGGGAAGCATAAGGTTAGGATGATGTTATGATATCAGAATCACAAGCTAAAAAAGACCTTTAAGATCATCAAGTTCAATCATTAACCCACGTATGCTGCTAAAGCATGATTTAAAACAATATTTTAAAATCCCTGTGTCCAAAAGAGAGGCAAAGTCAGTGTCCTCTGCCGCAGCACCCTCTAAAGGGTCCAGGTCTGAGATGGTGATTCGCCTGAGGAGAACAGCCCTAAAACTCTTCAAGCCACAAGTGCCCGTGGATACACCTCCCCAGAGATATTCCAGAGCCCATCCCAAGCTACAGAGCAGGACTTGAAAGGAGTGCATATTTTAGTGCTTGGTAAAATACTTCCAGTAATGTGACCTTCATTAGGTCTTGAGCCTGAATTGTGCCATTGAATCATTACTATCTGTATTTGCTACAATAAAATGCAAATAGCTAAAAGAGACGCCTGGTATCCAATCAGTCTGTCTCCCACAGAGAAGACTTTTCTCAGATGCTATTCTCCCTGCCCTATGCATCCTTTCTGTGCTGAGTCACACAACTTCCCCGAGTATCTGAGTAGGAATACATCAGCTCACTCTCCTCCCTTTCTAGTATCACAAGGCCCTGTCTCATTCTTGAAAATCTACCTTCTCCAAGCCATTAGTTCAAGTGTAACTGGAATAATCTTTAAAATAGTCACTAAATACTATTTTTCATAGAAATATGATATTCTGGGTACTCTGCCAAATCCTGAGGAGAGCAGAGATAGGAATAACTTACAAAATTCATGTTGATTTCATTGTGCTTACTTCACCTCGGATAAAGATGAAATTTGGCCAATATTAATCAGTCCACTATATAAATGGCAAGGTGATTATTTCCAAACTTCCATTCAACATGTGGCCTATGTTATACTGTTACATCCTTCTGTAGTTAATTACAGGTTGTTGATCCTAAATCACAACCACAGAAACAGGCAGTGCAGCAGCAAAGATAGAAACCCTTGTTTAACCAGGCTCCCAAAGATCTTGAATCTCAAGTTGGTTGTCTCCAAACACTCCCAGGGACAAAGAAGAAAATTAATTTGTGCAAACAAGGGAACAATGCATCTTGGGGAAACCCTGACTTCTTACACTATATTACTTTGTGCAATACATTAACGTTAACCTGACACAGCACGTGACTGGAGAACTCAAGTTAAATAAATGAAATCAGCTGTCTGACTTCTTTAAGATAAATGATGTTATTATAGCATAATTGTATAACCCCATATAGCTTACAGCAGCAAAAGGATGTGTATTTCACATGCCCTACTATAATTACATTCCCATTATAATTTTGTAGTTAGTTGCTATGAGCTCTGGTCATGAAAACATGCCAATTTTGTATGGGATTGAAGTCTGCCTAATTTTAGCAAATTGAGAGCTGCACAAAAGAAAAGAGATAAATACTATGTTGTTATTTTTCATTAGAGAATTGCTATATTAAGAGGCTGTGATCCAGCTGTGTTTGTTTAAATAAAAGTGTGATTTGAATACCTCCTACAGCTATGTTCCTGCCAATGAATAAAAGATAAAATGCGGCTCTCGTTGGATGTTATTCTCTGAGTTCTAGCTGACTCAGAGATTTATTGTTTAACATAAGGAAGTGAAAAGCATGTAGAGCAGACCACACACAGGGCTCTTTTGTGTATTGTTTCAAGCCATACCACTAATAGATTTGTTCCACCAAGGCTTGCAGCAATTCAGCTGTGCTAAAATGCTCCACTTAACTGTAAAAAAAAAATAATAATAAAATAGTAATTATGTCTAGATGGCAAATGCAGCTTAGACCAACACCATGAGTAATGTAAACAGGAACTAATGCCATTCAAACCTGAATGTTATCATCATTATGATAATGAAATTAAGCTTTTATTTCCAGAAAACAAGCCCTTTAACATACTACTCAGTGTCTGTATAAACACACTGACTTCTTCTCACAGCCTGTTCTGACTCTGAAGTTGCTGAGCTAATACCCTTCCAGTAGCATGCACATATCTGTCTACATAGAAATACACATATGAAATGTACAGTGCACTCCAGTAGCCAGCCTGAAACGACTTGGAATTCACTGTCTGTTGGAAGAGCCTTTTACAATGCAAATAAAATGATGTGGACAAATAGTTCTTACTTTGTAGCTGCCTGTTTTGTAGGTTCTGTCATGGTAATCTTGGACTGAGGCACATCATTCTCAGGGAGCTGGTATGTTTGAATGGGTTTCGTTATGGGCAAGTGCAGGAGTGAGTGGCTGTGTGCCAGGCAGAACCGACTACCGAAGGGCTTAGGTTGTCAAAGGACTGACTTGGGTTGTCTGAGTTCATTTAAATAACACAGTTTGGAGAAAAGGGGGGAAAAAAAAAGGGGGGGCGGGGGCAAGAACGGATAGGAAAAGGGAAAGCAAGTCTTTTTCTACTGTAATCTTCACACTGGATTTACAATTTTAATGGATTGATAATGCACGTTATATATATATATATATAGCTTAGTTCAGCAATTGATGACTATATTCCAGACTTGGAATGATCTGAATTACAGGCTAAAAAGGAGGTAGAATTTTTCTTGAATAAAACAGGCCAGAGTGCAGAGCATCCAAAGCTAAAATTATCATCCATGGTCAGCTTTAGAATTGAACTATGCATTTGGAGAAAAGTCTTGCAGGTTGACACCTCACATTTTATGTGAGAAAACAGAGCTTTGTGCCCAATTTCTACATACCCTAGGGTGGGTGGAAAGCAGGGAGAAAGAGCAGGAACGCAAACCTATCCATTGTGCTTTGGGCAAAGAGCGAAGTCAGCGTGTACATAGGAGAACCAGAAACTCTTGGTGCACTGCAGACAAGTAATCCATTCTCATCTTCTCTCCTCATAGCACTCTAGGTGCAGATGATGAACTATAATGCAGCCCCAAGCTGGAGTCACCAAGGCCCTGGGGCAGAGCAACTGACACACTGCTCTTTGCTCAAGCCTGTGCTAAAAGAACAGCCTGGAGCCTATGAGTACATTGAAGCTTAATATGTGTGTTTTGAAGATACAATCTCAGCTCATTCTACAGGACTTTTTTCTTCAAACTCTCAAGGGTCTTAATAACAATATCCTGTCTGCTTTTTATGTAGCACCTGTCAACCCGGAGGGACCTAAACCACTTCAAAAACTCTGTGTGGTTGTTGCAGTTAAAAAACTCAGGAATCACTGCTTGAGTTGCCTGCAGGAGGCTGAATTGTAGGATATTTAGCATTAAAGAAGAGCAAATAATTAGCTATGAATAATTTATCCTCTCAAATTAGCTTCTTTTTTACTTTATTGAACATCTGCAAATAGGTCTCAGCCTCACTCTTAGCTCTATTTGACTGTTTCATTCCATTTTTTCTTTTTTACATTACTGCATACTTTTATGAACCATCATCTACCTAAAAGCACTGAAGAGAGCAGAGCGGCGATGATCAAAATTTAAATTACTTGACTATAAACATGACAGAAGCCACTACTATGTAACAAAGAAGTTTTAAAATCAAACAATGGACAAAAGAAACACTGAGTAAGATGTTGGAAAGAGAAGAGCAAAACATGAAAGAGTGTTAGTTGTTTAGGAGACAGCTGGATAGAGATGCTTTATGGAGATATTTTAAAGCAATAGCATTTTGGAGCTCTAGGCTGAGAGAGGAAAGAGGATCTGTGAGAAAGTAGAATAAATGTGGTTGTTTGGATATGCATGTCTTGGAGCAGATATCCCAAGGGAAGCTCTAATCATCGGGATGAAAGGAAGAGAAGGTATGAGGAAAATTTGGGGAGGGACACATCAAACCTGTGGCATGACAGAAGCCATTTCTGAGGCTATGATTAGTTTACAGCTTAAAATGGATGAATTCAGAACTTTCTTCCCCTGGCTCAGAACTTGTCTATAAACACAATTTGTTTATTTGAAATTGTTGAAAACTTTTCTGTTAGATGTTGATGACTAGGTATTTGGCTTCACATATTTTTAATAAGACAGTGTCCATGGTTTGGGATGAGATGCTTCAACCATGTGATACTGATGCTTTCCTAAGTAGGAGGAGGGAAACCATAGGTTGCTATGTAAGCACTTTCTGTTACACATGAGTAGTGCTGGAATGAAGCTCTACCTATATATATGCAAAACACGTCCAGTGAAGAATCTGTTGGATGCCTTTTTTTAAATTAGTACACATAAGGTTTTATCTTACGATGAAATTCAAGAGGATTCTTCAAGACAAGGAGTGGCAGATTTAAAATTACAATCTTAATAAAGAGAGAAATGGAAGAAAGAATTGCTCTTGACTTCTCTGATTTTCTAACAAAACTCTTCCACTATCTTCCTGGCAGTACTAGATATTTCTTAGATTTGCTATTCCCGGCTCTTTTACATGATCATTTTTTGCTCTTTGATGGTTTTCTAGGGATCTGCTACCAGCACAGTAATGCTGACATTTCATTATTTTCTAGTCTTTACTGTTTCAACCCTTCACCTTTTTCCCTCCTTCTGACTGCTGGCAAGTTTTACTTGCAATTGCAGAAATACTGAGGAACTGATTTTCTAGCTGTGACTGAACTTAAATAAACTGAAAGAAGCAGAACTATTGTAGGATTAAAGCAGTTCAACAGTTTACAATGTGGAATGATATAAATTTTGACACTTATTTCCTCAGCTATCTTTTCCTATCGAAATATACCACAAATAACAGCTCAGCGTGCAAGTGCTGACAGCAGTGCTACTGCCTGCCCAAGGTGGTAGCACCCTTTGCAGGGATCTTATCAGCTGAGCAGCATCTGCCAAGCACAGCCCAACTGCCTCCATACACGGGAAGGAGATGCTTGGTGAACAGCAATGGAAGCTGTTGGGAAAGGTTGTGTGTGACAAGGCTGCTGCGGAGTCCCTGAAGATATCTGCAGCACAGGTGCTGAAGCCAGAATGATTCATGGGTCACTCATTTTATGCAACACAAAATGCCTCCCAGAAACCACAGGCATGATTCTTCCTGCTCTCAACGCTGAGTGGAAGCAGGAGGAGGAAGTAGGACTAACTCCAGATTCCGTTAGCTGAATTTATGTAGCTAAATCCACCATTGACAGATAGAATCATAGAATGGTTGAACTTGGAAGGGATCACCTAGTATCAACTCTCCCTGCCATGGGCAGGGACACCTCTTACTAGACAAGGTTACTCAAGGCCCCATTCAACCTAGCTTTGGACCCTTCCAGGCATGGGGCATCCATCGCCTTTCTGGGCAAACTGTTCCAGTGTCCAGCCTAAGCAATCAAGATGTGGCATTATAAAAAGGAAAAGATATTTAGATACTAGACTTCCAGATACACCTAGTCTGTGACATACTGCACCTTCTATCAAGCCAGTTCTGTTGCTGTGGGGGGAAATAGAAGCTCTAAAGGATGTAATTAGTTAAATACCAAACAAACATAGTGGAATTCATTCATTGATCAAATATCTTTTCACTGCCAGCAAATCAAATAGACCAAGCTTTATGATCAGATTGTCATTGTCATGGTTTACGATTTCTCTTTATTAATCCATTAAGCTGTTCTTGAAACACTACCCTTTTGGTGAGGCCTTTCCAGAACTTCTGGCGGCTACAATCTCTCTTCTAATTCTTGTCTAAAATATCAATCTGATATTGTACCAGCTTCATGTTACTTCTCTTTAGGCAGCTAAATAAAAATTCTAATGATTCAGCATGGTGTTAGGGAGCACTCACCTGTCGTAGTTGTTTCCCAGCAGTAGTTATGGTGATATAGTAGACTGGGATTTTATTGTGCTGGGTGCAACAGAAGTACGCAGAAAGAAACAGCTCCTGGCATTTAGGACAGAAATGGGACATGGAATTTGAGGTGGTGGAGTAACATCATGGTGTATGTACTTTTAATGTACATTTAAAACATGGGTATTCATCGATCCTGCCTCTCCAGAACTCTTCCGCTGACTGATTTTATTCTCTTGTTCTTGCAGAAGTGAAACTTGAGAGCCAAAAGGAGATTGTGACACTCAGTGCACCACGCATGATGAGAAACAATATAAAAGTCAGAGCTGCTTGTATGAGATGCTGGTTCCTGAGCATCTTTTCCAGGTGCCATGGTGGAGCAGGGATAGATGTATGCTGCTGTGGAAGACTTAAGAACACAGTAGGGATGAAGGTAAGAACAGATGCAAAAGATTAATGAAATAGTAGGGATAATGAGGTAAAATAGGATGAGTAATTAGAAGAATTTGTTGAGGAATTGGCAAGGAAAATAATCTTTACTGATGTCATTCCTTTGGTCCAAATGGATGGGAAGTCTGTGAGATGGAAAGGAATTAATTCCATGTTTTCTGGGCCAAAGACTGGACTGAATCAAACCTGGTCATCCCAGGCTGCAGAACTCGAGCAGCAAGGAAAGAGTGGTACAGCCAAGGATCATAAAGAATAAATGGGATGAGGGAAATATTTAAGATATTTCAGTAGCTAACTTCTGTCTATAAAGCATTTCAGTTGCAGCAAAATAACCAGAAAGATAATTCCATACTCTGAGATGGATGATTTAAAACAGTTCAGAAGCAGAAGGTCAGAGGATAGCAGGCGTAAAGACAGCAGGTGAATCTGCTGAATGGCTGGATTTAAAAATGGGCAAAGGGTGTGAAGAGAAGGGAGGAAGGCACAGTGAAAAGAACCCTGAGGCAGCCTCACTGGGAGGCAGAAAGAAAGGAGAGGGCATAACAAGGAGATGAAAACCAAACAAACATAAGATTTGAAGAATAAAAGAAAGAAATCCTGAATGTTTCGTGTTAGGAAACCCATATCTCATGGCCAAATTTCCACACCCCCCCTGGATTTTTCACATGGATAAAGATGTTCCCCACATATGTATTTTTTCTATTTGGGTTTATAAAGTTACCTGCCATACTCCACATAAGCAATGAATGTTTTTCAGGCATGCCTACTGTACTGTATACATCAGTTGATTAAATGCATGACCGTTAGCACTCCTCAGAAATGTATTATTAGTGTTCTTGGGTCATCCATGAAGAACACAATGGTTGTTTTCATTGTAAGGTTTTCTCTCTCCTTTCATTCCACAGAAATGGTAAGATTTCTCACAGGCAAGACCCACAAAGCAGGTTTAAGACAGAGCCTGGCTGGAAGGATGTATGGATTTTGGATGCAGTTTTGTTATGCCTTACTTCAGCAGAATATCCAAGGCAACAAAGAGAAAGGAAATGTGAAACCATCCAAAACACTGGCTGAGCTGTAGCGCCAGGGGGGGAAGAAAGCACAGGGAGACAGAGAATGCCTGAAATGTCTGCAAAATGTAACTCAATTATCAGAGATCAGCCATAACAAGGAAAAAAATTGCATAAGGCTGTAGGAGCTATAAGTATCAGATAGTTACGTTTACTGCATTTATAAACAGATATCTTTTGGCAGGAGACTCAAAGAGGCCTCCACAAGGCACGAGAATCTGGGCTTGAATCCATTCACTCTGTGAATTAATTGACTTGGTTTGAACTCTACTGTTTTCAGTTGGAGAATTCACTGTGAACATGTTGTACATATCTCAGATATCAAATAGCAAATGTACTGAAGCCAGATACTGAACTGGAGCCAGAAATTTTTCATTAATCAGTATTGTATGCTTTCTGTGAATAGGAAATAGAACAACAACAAAAAGCATACAAGAATGGGGAAAATATTTTTCTCTCTCTCCTTGTTTCTACACCCCCACATATGCCATTATTATTACTCAGTATTTACATTACAGTCACACCCAGTGGTTCCAACTGAGGCAGGAGCCCCACAGTGCTAGGTACTATGAAAACCAAATACATTTTAAGAGACAATGGCTCCTCTCAAGAGCTTAAAGTCCAAACAGATTGGACATATGAGAGAGAGGAGAAGAAAGGTAACTGAGCTGGCCAGAGGTCAAACAGCAGGTCCATGGAAAGGCTGAGAATCCATTTTTGAGGGGGAATCCTGAAATAATTTTAAAAACTTGTAAGTGTTAGGGGTGAAAACAAGTCAGCCTACAATATTGGTGAGCCAGGCCTTATCTACCAGCCAAATATGAGAAAATATTCAGGAATATACTCCAAATACATGAAGAATCTGATAGAATTTCATGATGGTTTCTCTGTTTTGTCTCAGCTTTTTAAGCCACTTATTTGCAAACCAAATATATATACATAAAAGAGAAAGAATATTACACAATTGCTGGAGGGAAGGATATTCCTACTTGAACAAATGAGCAGGGGGAAATGGAGACAGAGAGAAGACGACTGTAAACAGGAAAATAAATGAGCAGATGGAGAAAACAACAAATGAGGAAATAACACCAGGCAGAGTCAAGGCTGTGATTCCAGACGGCCTACCTGCAAATGTTTAATGGTGAGCATGCATAAGAAGAATATTTCCACTGGCCATCTCAATGTTTGCCTCCCATTACTGGCACATCCTACTTGCCCTAAATCCTGCTGAATGCTGGAAAGAACACAGAAGCATGTGAAAATAAAAGCACAAGGGCTTTATTAATGCTTCTATGACTGAAGAGGCTGCTGCCAGCAAAGTGGGGAAGCCTCTCAGGGAAACCATAGACCCATAGCTCTTAATGCCCACCCATATTCAAACCCAAAGTGTTGCATTATTCTTATGTCCACCTCTCGAAAATCAGGGAAAACTCACAAAAATATTTGACTCCCTAAACCACTTACTTTTGAACTTGCATTCGTACTTTACAGGTCCAGTTCAGAATAGCCTGATCTGAACAGAAAGACACGCACTCTGTCTTTAGCCCAAAATACAGTATCATAATTTAGTACATATAGATTTAATTCATGTTACCTGGCTAAGAAATTTCTAAGAATAAGCCTATTACCATTGACTAGATAACGCTTGTTAAAATCCAACTGCTTTGTATTCAGTAGGATTTTAACACGGTTTATCTCAGATTGGCTTAAAAAACATACTCTTTCTTTATAAAGATATATGTAGCATTTTAACAACTGTTTGGAGAAACTTCTCTATCCTGTTCTGCAGGAACAAATTTCACTGCCTGAGATTTGTTAAAGGTTGGTGATTCTACCACATCTGGTCAGGAAGCAAGTTTTTGGACTTCTGAATGTTTCTGGTTTATACAGAGTCCTCAGAACAGTTATAACCTTGTGCACTTCCATTTTCTGAGCAAGAAAATGCGTGCCAGCTCCCAATCCTCCTGCCTAATAGCTATTTTATGATTCTAGAAGGCAGATGAATGTGAAGGAAACATATAAAGAAAGCATGAGTGTTTTTGTACTTTTCCTACTACCCTGGCACCATATTTACATGATTGATTGGAACAAGGAGGAAGGAAATTACCATTTCTCAAAATGTTCAAATGAGGTTCCCTGAATCTCTCCCATATTTAAAATTCATGCCATTTCCATGCTTACGAAGCTCCTGTTTCTAATTAATAATAAAAATTGTGGACAAATGAAAATGCAACTTCAGAATTTAATGCTATATGGAAAGATTGTGCTTACTTGGAGGAAGTAAGCTCTTTTTCATTACCCTTTTTTTACTGTGGTTTGTTTTGGTTAATTTTCTAATGGCACCCA
>VWYK01052815.1:13216-24068 GCA_013399775.1 Semnornis frantzii
GTATATATAAATAAGCTTGGAAGAACTGAGAGAAGGACAGTGTTCTTGAACCCAAGGGGATCAGAATGCTGTAGGATGGAAAATTAGGCAAAGTATGAAACAGGTAGATGATAAAAAGCAAGAAACTGACACTGAAAAGAATTGATGGTGTCCATAAGACAAGTCATGGGAGAAGGAGAAAAGGTAGAATTTAATAGGCCTTTAAGGGAGAAGTCATAGACTCTGGAAAGGAGCACCTGGTAATTCACTGAAGTACAGGCAAGTAAGAAACAGGGAAGAAATCTGAAGCTGAGAAACTTGTTATAGATGGTGATCCTGGGAAAGGAGAGTCTCCATTTGGTCTGTATAGCAGGCAGAAAACTGCTGATAACAGCCTGTCTAAAATTTGAAGGGAGGAGTGGGGGTTGCATGAGTGAAGGCACCCAAGGATTCAGTCTGAATGAGAATGGCTGGAGTGCCAGCTGCAGTCACAGCTCAGTGCTAACCAGCGTTCATAGTACAGAATACATTTGAGTTTGGAAATGTGGAGCCTTCTTGTGTTATTATGCAGCATACTGCATGTACAGAGAAGTTCGAGGTCAGCCTTGTGCCATTCACAGCACAGAGGGGAGCGATGCCATGCGAAAACAAAGCAGCACGGTAGAATGAGAGTAAATAGAGCTCAGATAACCAGGAAAGCTGGGCATGCTTTGAACAAGGAGTGGATAAGGGTTTGTCTGCATCATCCTCCCATTGCTTCGACATTTGGAGAGTTATTTTGCTGCAGAGTTAGTAGTAGTAGTAAGTCACAGATGTAGTAACAGAACTGCTTTAGCTAGTTTAAGTATTTCTACACTTTCTCACATTGGTCATCAGTCTGCTGTTCCTCCTTTAAAACATATTGCCCAGAGAAGAAGCACTATGCACGTTCCTGACTTACCAAAGTGTAAGAAAAAGTTGAGAAGGAAAATGGAGTTGTTCCTGTCTTGTACTGGAAACTAGGAGATACTGGTAACAGCTTCAGCTAATCCACATTTTCCTTCTCTTAGCCAGTGCATGACCTGTTCAGTGAAAACATACAACATATTAGGTAGCTGCTATTAGTAACAGAACTCTAGCCCAGAAACTAAAAAGGTCAGATTAGTATTAATTATCTTGTAGGTACCAAGTTATATGCCATATATATTTCTCCTAAAGGTCAATATGGCATTCCTTCATTTTATATCCATCTGCTTCATTAGGTAAGGAAAAGCAAGCTAGATATAATGGATTTTTTGGTAGTTTTAATCAACAATTTCATCAAAAGCACATTTTTCACCTGTGATAACAACATAATGGAAAATTAGATCAATACATTAATTATATCCACTGCTTTCTGAGCTCTTTTTTAAAATGAATTATGGTAACTGTTGTGGAAATTAAAAGAAAAAACCTCCACAACTAAAAGATGTTACCTGTCAGTGCCAGGCAAATGGTCTCAGAAATACAGCTGCCTATTTTTATTTTCCAAAGACTTCCACCATTTCTTCAAATAAAGATCAGAAATTAGGAAACCTCTAATTGCAATGTCCATACAATAGCAAATAAGCAGTGTAACTGGTTTTGGTACTAGAAGGGGATGAAGCAACATAGAATCATATAATGGTTTGGGTTGGAAGGGAACTGCAACATGGTAGAAGTGGCAACCATAGCATTGATCTACTTCATGATACCTCCTCCTCATCACACTGTGGTGAAGATAGATATTCCTATTATCTCCATCCACCATAAAAAGGAGGAAAAACTACTGTCAGAGCTGTAGAGAAGCATCTCTACAGCCAAGCTGTTTTCTTGTTAGGAAGACCATGTCCATAACGAAAAGCTTATTTGTCTCCCAGGACTTTGAGCTCTTGTAAGCCTAGAAAGTGGAAAAGAGCCACGAATCAGCTGAGATTTTTCTGCAGACCTTAGCAGGGTTTGAAAAACATTTGGTCTCCAAGGAAAGTGGAAGCTGCAGTTCTCCCCAGTTTGCTAGCCTTGCTAGCTCCCCTAGTAACACCCTATCTACAGTCACAGCTCTTCAAATGCCTTGTATGTGTTTCATTGTACAATAGAGAATAGTGCAATGAGCCCCAGGCAAGTACCAGCTTGGGCCAGTACATTTTCTATGCAGCACTTCCACAGAACAGATCCAGCAGTAGCTCTGCCTTGGGGATAAAGCTTATTAATTTGGATGCAAGATTGAAGAACTATAGATGTAAAGACTGATCCAGCTCAGAAAGATAGGAACATCTTTACCTTCAGACTTGATGACTCCAGTTCTACCCTTAGCTTGCACTAAGTCAACCAGAACCTCTCTAATCTGGAATCTAAGTAAACTTTACATATGTACTACTAACAACTTTCTGTTCCATTCCAGTTTCCTTACCTCAAAAGATGCTTCTTCCAGGTGCTTGTTTTACAGCTCTGGACAATTTAAAGAAGACTGAAGACATAGCGAGGGATGGACTCAAACAAACCAAAACAATAATCTAAACCAGTGACCCTTCCCTACCAAGCTCTATTTGGCATCATGCCTTGTTTTTGCTTCCATTTATTCTGTTGGTTCTCCCAATAACCAAACTCTGTAACATATATTTCTTAGTATGCTGACTTAATTTAATTTCAGTTTAAAAAGAAGAACTCAGTCTTACGTTGTTTTCTTCTCCTTGCAGGGCTCACAGGTTAATTCCCAAAGACATCTTGCTTCCAGGTGTTGCTTGAAGCTTTCTGATGCAGAAGTCTACACCATTTGGGGAGTTTTGATTTCACAGACTAGTACCACACAACCCTGATCCTCTGACCCAAATGACAGGTCAAATTCGAAAACATCTGGGACTAGATTCTTTGCTGGTTGCCAGGAAAGTGGAGAATTGATTCTAATCTTTTGAATGAGGGTTGAAGGAAAGACTCCGAAAGTATTAAACAAATACTTGTGTGAGCAGTGGGATGAATTAAACCTGGTGTCTTCTGAATTTGAGGTGCATAAAAGTGTGACCTTGAACTGAAGCTTTTTTGTATAGTAGTGTTATATACTGCAGCTCTCACCTCCACAGATTCTCTGGAGCCTCATAAGTTCATGCTGCAGCCTCCCCTCAGCTGGGCAATGCCACAATTTTTTTGTTCATTTATCTGGCACTTGTTCTCATAAAATTCCTTAGAACTCAGTTACTTCAAAACTTCTGTCATTTTGTCACACTTGATGGTAAAAGATCACTAGATGAAAAAATTATTAGGGGGTACACAAGGACAGATACATGCACAGAGACAGCCTGATCACAGATGCCTTGTTTCCATAGGAAACCAAACTAAAAATAGACAGTTTCCTAAGTGTTAAAGATGGAATTTTTATTTGTTTTTGCAGTTGGGAACCAAACAGACCCGCTATTCACATGGCTTTAGCGCATGAGAAATTGGAAAGAAAAGTAATCTTTTTTTCTGATAAATGCCTCAATACATATAATACAGTGACCAGTGACACAACAGCCAAGAGTCTAAAGGCTACAGTCTGCTAGGCTGGATGGCAGGTTGTCTACATGGCAGCATATATGGGATTTTTTTTTCTTTAAGCAATATTTCTAAAATAATTCTTAAAGTTGTTTGCTAGAAATGCAACATATGATGACTCCTAACTCTGTAAATTTCATTGTTTTGAATGACCCAGCCATAAATAAGGTCTCTATTTGTTTTTTTATTCATCAAGTATTATGTAAATAAGTATATGGAAGTAAGGTGAGCCTCTCAAGAAATGGATAGGGGAGAGCGACTGATGACACAGGTTGTCTGTATATCCCCCATTTAAACACCTAGAGATCTTAGGACTGCAAGAACTGTATAAGTACAGATAATCTGAGAACACTTGAAGGATCCCAAAGCAGAAAACTGCTTTGGAGATTTAGTAACAAAGCAGAAAGTATAACTTCTGTGGTATCTTATATGGCAGTATGTGAGATCATTTTATGAAAATAACCTTCTAAACTCACCTTTCTTGTGGCTAAAGTTTCAAAGAATCATAGAATTATAAAATAGTTTCAGCTGGAAAAGACCTTTAAGATGATGAAGTCCAAGTATTACCCTATTCTACCAAGTTTGCTGCTAAATCATGTGCCTTAGCACTACATCTATGCATTAATGCATCTATACATTATGGTCGTGCTTATTGCTGCCACCACACCTCGGGTGAGATATAATTGTCAATAATTTGCTAAAAGATAGAGCAAGCCTTTACAGCTGTATGGAGGTAGGGATGCCTTGGCTATTAGCAGTACAAAGGCAAATGCAGCTGAAAATTTCACAAAGAGACAGTGTCATGGCATTCATGTATATGCCTTCATGCAACAATACATAGCAGTGTAACATGGTGTGCAGGCTTGTGCCCCAAACTACCCCACAATGTAGAAATGGCTGCTGCTGGGCCTAAGCTCAAGATTTAGAATCATAGAATCATGGAATGGTAAGCTTGGAAGGGACCTCAAGGATCATCTAGTTCCAACCCCCTGACATAGGCAGGGACACCTCCTGCTAGAACAAGGCCTCATCCAACCTGGCCTTGAACACCTTCAGGGAGGGAGCAGCCACAACCTCCCTGGGCAACCTGTTCCAGTGTCTCACCACCCTCACTCCAAACAACTTCCTGCTAACATCCAGTCTAAATCTCCCCTCTGCCAGTTTAAACCCATTGCCAATTGTCCTGTCATTACAAGACCTTGTAAACAGGCCCTCCCCAGCCTTCCTGTAGGCCCCCTTCAGATACTGGAAGGCTACTATAAGGTCTCCTGGAAGCCTTCTCTTCTCCAGGCTGAAGAGCCCCAAATCTCTCAGCCTTTACTCAGGTAACTTTCTGCTTCCTGCATCAGAAACACTCAAGAACCTGTATGTCACCAGAAAACTACAGGGGACCTTCTGAGAATCACATTTGTGGCTTTTAAGGACAGAAGATGTTTTGAGGCCTACCCAGTGTGACAATCCCATCCCTTTCTAGCATCCATAGGAAACCAACCCCCACAGTGGCTTCCTCCTCCTGTGCAGAGCAGGCACTGGCAGTCACAGGCCTCAAGTGCTGGCCTTTTCATGAACAGCTAATACAGCTCTATGGTCACAGAATGGAAGGGGTTGGAAGGGATGTTTGAAGATCATCTAGTCCAACCCAGATACTAGAGCAGGATTACCTACAGCAAATCACCCAGGAACATGTCCAGAAGGGTTTTGAAAGTCTCCAGAAAAGGAGACTGCACAACCTCTCTGGACAGCCTGTTCCAGAACTCAGTCACCCTCAGAGTGAAGAATTTTCCCCTGATGTTTATATAGAATCTCTTTCTGTTTTGTGTCCATGTTCTGGTTTGTGTCCATTGACATTTGTCTTGTCACTGGACACCACTGAGAAGAGTCTGTTTACATCCACCTTACACTCACCCTTTAGATATTTATAAACATTGATTAGAGATCCCCTTCCTTATGGTAAATAACCCTACAGCATGTTGTCACGATGCTCCTCATCTTCCTGCCACAGCCTTGCTTTAGTGGACACAAATTTTGGGCTCCTCAGTTCAAGGGAGACAGGGATCTGCTGGAAAGAGTTCATTAGAGAGCCACAAGGATGACTGGCAGACTTGAGCATCTCCCCTATGGAGAGAGACTGAGGAACCTGGGGCTGTTTAGTCTGGAGAAGAGAAGAATGGGAGGAGATCTGATCAATGTATACAAACAGCTGAGGGGTGGGTGGCAAGTGGCTGGGTCCAATCTCTTTTTGGTGGTCAGCAGCAATAAGACAAGGAGCAATGGCTACAAACTGGAACATAAAAGGTTTCACCTCAACGTGAGGAGAAACTTCTTTACAGTGAGGGTGAGAGAGCCCTGGAACAGGCTGCCCAGAGAGTTTGTGGAGTCTCCTTCTCTGGAGACTTTCCAAACCCACCTGGATGCATTCCTGTGTGAAATACACTAGGGGATCCTGCCTTGGCAGGGGGATTGGACTGGATGATCTCTGGAGATCCCTTTCGACATGTAAAGTTCTGTGATTCTATGATTCTGTGAAATACATCCTGAACTAAAAAAGCAGGATCATGGGGTAGATGTGAGATCCCAAGTGAGGGGATGAGCAACTGATAAGCAACTGTCTTCAACTCTGTCTATCAAGAATGACAAAAGCAGAGCAGTTTCTGCCTGAGACACTGCAGTCTGCCAGCCCTTTGAGGCAGGTGTAGCGGCCTTCCAGGGCCTGAAGGGGGCCTACACGAATGGTGGAGAAAAACTCTGTTACAAAGGCCTGCAGTGACAGGACGAGAGGCAATGGCTTCAAACTAGAGAAGGCCGGATTTAGATTGGATATTAGGGACAAGTTCTTTACTGTGATGGGATGGAGCACTGGTACAGGTTGGCCAGGGAGATGGTTGTGGCCCNAGGATCTGGGGACAAGAGGCCTCTGCCAGCCAATAAGTGAGAGAGAGGGAGCCAGGCCTCTGAGGGAGCATGGCGAGAGGCTGCCACCATGATGGTGGTCAGAGCTGGTCCTGGCCTCTGCTCATCAGTGAGTTAAAAGCCATTTCTGAATTTTTTTTTTTTTTCCACTGCATTTTGGAGGATGGGTAAAGAAAAGGTTAGGAAGTGCTAGCTTAAATCCAGGATGGAGATTTTCAAGGATAGGTTGTTACACACAGATTGATGCCACACTGTTGTCAACATGCCAGGGGTAGTTTTAGCTGTCAGCTCTGTCAGAGTCTGCCAACCAACTTTAACTTGTTTTCTGACTTTTCCAAATGTTTTCCAAGTTTTTGCTTGCTGTGGTGAGGATAAATTGTCCCTTGCTTTCTGTAAAACTGCATTTGTTTACTTGTTTCTTTTTCCTCTCAATTTCTTTCTGTGGTTTTGTCTTTTTTGGCAAAACACAAGCATAAACCCTGCATCTTTGCCTAACCATGATATAAACACACTTCACCAAAACTGTCTCAAAACCATAAGGTTTTTTCTCCCACCAGTGGTCACTCTTGTGCAACCCACATTTGCTTCCCTCCTGAGCTGGGTATGCCTCCACCATGCCCCTACTCGAGGTTATGAACTGGATATGCAACTACTCAGGAATAAGCTGTTACAGCATCTCTTTTCTTCATTCTCAAACAGGTGAAGATATCCTTCTTCTGGAATGAACATTTTTGGGGAAAAATCTACCAGCCATGTCTGCAAGAGATCTAAACAGGTAAGCTACAATCCTGAAGCTTTTTGTTCTTTCCCAGAGTCTCTCCCTTCCCACTCTGGGCTGATAGTGAGTAACTCCATCTGAAAAAGCAAATCTCACTCTGCAAGCACAGTAATTACAGTGACATGGCACTCAAAGAATGTTAAAAGTACAGGGCACTTCAAAGATTGAAACATTAAAAGAATGAAAGTAAGATTGTACAACTTCTCTGTGTGCATTATGCTACATTTACTAGGTTGTCTGCTCTTTCATTCACATGTAAGATAGATACTACAGACCTACTTCTGTTTTTCCTCACAGTTCAATGTGTGGTCCCAGGCCTTGTTTACTCCCTAGAGTTATTTATTTCCTCTTCAGCTCTTTTGTAGTACTTTTTACAGTAACATTTACCTATGTGACAAATAAGATTTAATTTATTTTTGTTATACCACCAGAAGGTGAAGGGAAATGAGATACAGAAGGGAAAAAAAAAAAAAAGAAAGGTCTCCTGATGTAAGATTATAATTATTTCAAAACACTTACCATTACATCTTCATATTAAAACACTAATTTAGGGTTGACTACAGAAATTGGGGGTTTATGACATTACTTCCTTAATATGCAGCAACTTAAATATCTGGAGCAACTGGATCACTTGACTGATGTTAACCAGTTATTGAAGTCAGTCATTTTGGTCCTTGAAATACACTGAATTCACAGTAATAATATGTACAAAAGAGACCTTTTGATTCTGACTACTATCTGTTCTCAGTGTAGGGAAAAAAAAAAAAAAAGTATCCATCTTTTAAAAGTACTCATAGCCAATATTACTCTTTAAATTATACTGGGGGCTATTATAAATGTTTTATAAAAATAGTCAAGTGAAACTACATCTTGCTAGCATGGCTGTCTTTTGTTCCTCAGCTTTATCTAGTTCAGCACCTCACTGCATCTAACCCTTGAGTATCAATTTGGGCCCCCTGAAAATTAGGTACGTATAAGTGACCATAAATCATTGACTGTGTGGTTTGCCTATCACCGCATGATAACTTCAGTAATGGAACTTAGAGAATCCAGATCTCAGTCTTAAGTGGATCTGACTTTCCTATCAGTTCCAGGAATCTCTACCTCATTTATTACCTGCAATTTATCAATATGTGGAGATCTAGAAGAGCCTACTTCGCTACAGAACCCTGATTCATCCCAAAGGAGCTCAGAACTATGCAAGGACTTGTAGAAAAGAAAATAGCACATTCTAGTTATTAAAGATATAAAGCACGTGAACTGAAGAACTAACAGTGCTAATCTATTTTGCTATGAGTCCTTGGCACTGAAATATGTATAATTTTATTATAGTTCCTGCCTACCATCTTTCTAAAAGGCTCATAAATAAAATGGAAAAGAGATCTTGCATGACACTGATAATCCCTGCAAGTCACTCCAGAGTCCTGCATCTCTTTATCATAGCGTGGACCTCTCCAGCTGAGCTAAAGGGACAATTAACAGCAGTGGCAGATTTTGCACATGCTTTCCCTGTTGGCTTCCAATTGCACCTTGCTTCGTTTACACCTTTGCCACAGCTGTCTTTTCCTTCTTTCCTTCCACACAGTGGTGCTCCTTCATGTGCTTAGTCCCAGATTCTCCAGCCTGCCTCTCTCCACTAGCTCTTGGTCCTTTTTGCTCCTTGGCTTCAGCCCTCATCTCTCTATTCAACCTGCCCACACCTCAAATCTCATTCTTTCCCACACCAATCTGCTTCTCCAGGCTATGATTCCTTCAGGGTCTTTGCCTCAGTTACTTCACGAGAGACAGGCTCAAGTATTTTTTCGTACTTTGAGCTCAGGCATAAATTTGAGGCCTTTTTCAAAAGAGAAAGTTGTTAGACAATAGATGAATGAATGAACATTCCTAACTTTCATTTTAATGTAGTTCTTTTTATTAAAAGGCACAGAAAGATTTACCCTTGAAATACTTTCTGATTGTCAGCATCACCCTCATTTCAGTCCTTTCTTTCATTGCTAACTTGTCAGACCAGTTTTTTTCCCTAACCCGTGACTGTTTCTGAGTTTGAGGTTGCTCAGCGAGAGACTAGAAATAAGATGTATAAAAGGCTGTTGAACCCTCCTCTCTCACAAAGTACTGAAAAGTTAGGCTTGTCCTCTGAGGTACGTTTTGGAAAGTTAATTGAGATGAATTCCAAAGCTGGATTAGTGAGCATGTAGTGATGAAGGATAGAGGCCTAGAGACAAAACATTCCAGCATGGATTTGAGCAGGAAGTTGGTGGATGCACACTGCACTGCAGTAGTTGCTGTGTACTTTTGTTACTCCATTGTAAATGGAATATGAGATAGCCCTGTGTGACACAAACTAATGTTTATTTCTACACACTCATTTGCATGCCAGCAGTAATTATAGATGTTATTCATGTTATATATTAATATTCAAGCTTACGTCACTGTCATTTCATTTCAGGCCCGTATGAGAATGAAGTGACCCTACTCTATATGTGTTGCACTTTGCGAGCAAGGTCACTGCCATTCTGTGGCCACCAAGTGTTTTATGAAGGGTGACGGATCCACTATAAATTCACATTTCTATCTTTATCAGATTTATTTTGATAAATATTGCCAAGTAAGCAAACACTTTTCCACCTCTTTCAGAGTCATCATCCTTGGAGGAAATTGCCACGCTACAATCCAGATCTACGAGTGGACCTGTCTTTGATGTGGGTGGTAAGTCTAAGGCAGAGCTACCACGGATTTTTCACTCCAACTCCTGTAAAGCATAATGGGAAAACATGCAATAAGAGGTTGCACATGATATATCACAAAATGTGGTTTGGCACCAAGCAGAGTAACAGTTTAGGGAACAGGCTGTTCTTTAAATAATATGCTTTTGTTTTCATGTTTTAATTCTTTGTGCTGCTGATTTACAGGGAATGCTTTCTTCTTAAAAAAAAACACGACACATCTAATGCATCAAAACGATGCAGTATGTGGTTTCTTTGTTGAAGGTTTCAATAAATCATTCAGCTTTCTCAGGAGTAGTTATAGAATTCACACTGGAATAGGATTGTGAGGGTTTGTTTTTTTTCCTGTGAATCAGGGGCTGGATTTTCAAATGTTGATGTGTGTAGATATACATGTGCAAACTGACATGCCTGGCTTTGAAAATCTGGTCTTAAACACAGAGCAGGTGAGTGAACAATGTGGGAAACTGAAAGAAAACTTTGGTGTTCAGGTAAAAATACCAAAAGAAGTGGGACCTTAGAGGTGCCCACCACCAAACTTTAGCAGAGCTCAAATGGGTGACTGGTAATTGGCACCTTTTGAATTTGACGATGTTGTGTAGCTAAACACATACCCAGCAGCTAATCCTGGAAGAAAACTATTAGAAGTTCAAAGCTGCACTTCATATTTTTATGTTTTTCTGTCTGTCCTCTCTTTCATGAAAGAGTTTGCTTTGTCTCATTGAGTGTTTATGCTGAAGACACTGTAATAACTGGAGAGAAATGTCTGTGTCTGACAGATTTAAAGTCAGTATTAGCATTGTAGGTAACAGATAAGTTCATTGTCTGGTATGAATACCTTGGCTGCAGCATCTTGTTTGATCTTACCACTATAGGCAGCACCCTGGTTTTCTGTTTGCCATACGTTGCAAAAATAGCTGAGTGACAAACGGAT
>VWYK01052815.1:24457-34996 GCA_013399775.1 Semnornis frantzii
AATTACTGACTGAATCTGTTCTGGTAGCAAATTATTTTATTTTCTTCAAAACTATCAAAAGAGCAACCTGATTTTATTCTAAGCATTACCTTTTTGAAGGGAAAATAGAACAAATTTGTATTTTAAAACAGTGAAGTAAGAGAGAGAAAAGGCAAGAAATAAAATGTGGCGAAGTGTGGAAGAGGCCAAGCTAAGTGTTCTTCAGCAGTGAGTGGGATATTACTAGGAAAACCTGCAAAAATGGAGCTTACAGGAAAGTGTAAAGGGAAGTGAGTGAGCGAATTACTTATTTGGTAGACTAAAAGCAATGAACAACCACATGGGGTGTTAAGCAAAGCACAGACTGAGCATGGATGAAGGGGAAACACTCATGATTATAAAAGCTACTTGGGCTAAATTGTGTTGGATTTAATATGACTTGAGGCATTGAGTTTTCCTCCTGAAGCCCCTCACGTTGACAAGCACTGCTTCTAAAACTCCATCACTATAATGCTAACCATTGTAAGTATCAAGGGCAAGGGTGAAACCCTGGCTCTGTTGACATCATTAACAGTTCTACCATTGAGCTGAACTGGGTCAAGATCAGCCCAAATTAAAGCAGTAGCCTTGCTGACAAAAGGCCTCTAGTCAAAGGGAGGCCCAGTCATTAAGTTCGTCAATCCCATGTGTTATAGTCAACAAAGGTCAGTAAGATGGAAGGTCTCGGATTTAGATCACTAGGAAGATAAGCATGCCAAGCTGAAACAAGACTCCAGAGAAATCAAGGCTGTATGGCTTGTTTAAGAAATTTTAAAACATGCTTTATCCATATTCAAATCCAGTATAAAATGGAGTATGATCTCCGTGGGAAGAGGTCATGGAAATAATATCTATGCACCTGCCTACAGATCTATGCAAACATTTTCAAAACAGACATTTTGGAAACAGACAGCTACTGCTGATCTATTATTGTTTCCATGCAGATATTTATATAAATCCTCTTCTTGTAAAATGCCAAATACCCTGCTCAGTTTTGAATATAGACAGAAGCAGCACAACTTCGGCCTGTGGAAATAGCATCTAAAACTTAAAACACTTTAGGAATCTGGAATTAATAGGGACAACTGTTATCTGTTATTAATAGAATTATCTACTAATTATAAAAATCATTAATTCCAACGGATGTATGTCCCTAATAGTGTTTGTAACTTTTTTCTGACTCTTAACCATTTTCTTCTAGACTTTTCTTTAAGAAAATCTAAAATGCAGCCTGAATAGTAGCCACAAACCTATCCTATTAATCCACCCTGTTAGTTTAATATACAATCACATGCACACACTTTGATAATGGGTGCTGTAAAGCGTTGTGTGTGTGAGTGCACACAGACGTGTTTATTAGTACACAAATTCTTTCATTTTCTTCCTGAGACCAGCACATTTTGGAATGATATTTTAATTTATTATTATGAAAGGAATGGCAACTGGTTTTTAATGGTTACAGAATGGTGACTCACAACACTGTCCCAGATGCTGTCACCGTCACTATGAGAGCAGATTTGCAACATCTTGTCATAGGCACACATCAGTGCTCCTGCCTGCTGCCTTCATCCCAGAGGACAGCCTAACACCTGCTCTTGGCAGCGTGCCGGGCCTTCGGGGAACAAATGTTCCATTGCTGCTGGGTGATAGGACAGGACAGACTCAAGATTTCAAGTGAACTGGCTAAAGGCACCCTAGGGCTTGGTGCACCCACCCCAGCACCCAGATGGTTGCCATTTCTGTAGGAATATTAGAGAGTGAGTGGTATGATTATAGCTGTCTCCTATAAATAAAGGAGAAAAATCAACAGCACCCTAGATATCAACAGCACCCTAGATGGGAAGATTTCTAGTATTAGCTGTAGTTCCTTAGTAAAAAGATCCCACATTTTTTTCAGTCAATATTATACTGTTGCAGTAATAGATAACTTCTTTGTATTTACTCACATTAGAAACATGAGTGAGTTAATTTTTTTACCTTCCTTTTTTTTCTTTTTTTCTTTTTTTTTTTTTTTTACATCAGAACGTAATTAAAAGTACAATTCTGGAATGATGATGTGCTTCTTTCTGGAAGAATATATTTAACCTTACATAATTTGTAATACCTAGATCAAAAAAAGACATAATTTTTATTTTTCATGTAGTGTTCAGTAGCCATATCTTTATGTTACCATATATTATGTTTAGGTGTAAGACAGCAACAACACTTGAGTAAATATATTCTGTAAGTGTTTCTTTTAAACATAGTTTTCAACACACCCAAAGATTTAAAATTAAAGGATACTGTGCACTGGCTCTTGAAAGCCTGAGTTTCTCGCTGAGGTCAAGGAGAGTTAAAAAGACTTGTGGCTTGGAATAAGCAGCTCAAGATCAGGTCTCTCACACAGTATGTAATGTGCTTCTTACATTTATTACCCATTCCACATCCAGTGGGGTGATAATAGGAGTGTTATGATGTCTTCACTTCATGTGGACTGAATAGCAAGCTAATAAAGATGAGGGTGGCATTTTTTCCCAACTATTATACTCAAATTTCAAATAAGGCCATTTTTATTCTCTGTTTTTGAAAAGGCTTTTTGTCCACATTATTCCCCAAAGCTTAGATCAAAGCCATGTTATGTTTCTGAGAGGTGCAATCCAGGATGTGGTGCCTTAGTATTTCAGCTACTGCAGCACAGTTTTGATATGCTTTTGCATTTCAGTCTTTGAGGGGGAGTTTGTTCTTATGAAAACAATACCTTTTACAAATAAAAAGATTGATCACATAGTTGTAGAAGTGTGTCTTGAGCCAAAGTCTCTAGAACCTTGCAGTTTAATTCAACGTGGTTTAAATCAAAGTGCAGTGGAGTAAAACCCAGGTGATATTTCACTTTCACTGCAGCATGCGGCACTTTTCTGCAACAAATCAATCCAACCTACCTCACAATGCACTGAGCAACACTCTCAACTGCCACCAGGAGGATTCTGAATGACTTTCACCGGTTAAAAATTCTCTCTTTTCCGCTTGCTAGAGAGGTTAATGTTTGTAATATATCCCTGTAAATTCTTAGGAAAGAGCAACATCACACAAACAGCATCAACTCTCTCTGCGGCATTTTGAACACAATTTTATGTTATTCTTTCTGATGGTCTCTAAATAAAGTTTCCAGGTAATGCAGATTCACCATAATCTCTGTTAGTGATCCCACAGCTGGCCCTGGGCAAATCTGTTTTTCTTTGTCACCTGTGTCTGTACCATAATGCTAATAATATCCATAGCAGAGAGATATTGGGTGAATCCCTGTCCTTGCAGAGGACTTTGAAGATGAAAAGGCTTATTTAAATGTTATATATTGTCAGTATTATTATTAGAGATTACAAGTGCGCTCTGCCCTCAGTTGCACACACACAGCTGCTGCTATTCCTGTTGTTGATGTTTACACAAGTAACCTGTAACGGTGCATAGACGTACAAATCTGGAGAGTGTAAGTTCACCAAGCCACCATTACTGGAGCAAAGATAAGGTTTTTATATGCAAATGGCAGGCATGCAAATTTATATGGTCATGATTTCAAGGTACTGGTGAAGAATTTGAGTTGAATGAACTCCTTTCAGCCTCCATTTCTACAATTATATTAATTATCAGACAAATTAGAATGAAAGAGCAGGAAATATATTTATCATAAATCTTTGAGTGAATCAAAAGTGGCCAGAGCTAGGGCAATGCTGGAGACAGAGATCTGGATACAATTCAGAGTCAGGCCGAGATCTCATGCCACATTTGGGTCATACTGCATGAACCTTCTTTTCTGCAAGGCTTCCTTGCACACTGTGGAATATCTGGGGTCCTACTGCAAGAAATGGTCCCCAAAGGTTTGATGGATCTGAAAGGGCACTTCTAATCTAGAATTTCTTTTCAAACTGATTAAATGTTGGAGTTTCTGTTGTCCCTCAGACATTGCATTCTGTTTTGAAATTGTTAATAGCATTTTTTCACTCTCATGCATACAGTATTTATAGAGAATCTGCAAGCTAATCTTTCTGACTGTACCATGCCACTCTCATGAAATTCAGCTGCACTTCTGCCAGGTGTAGTGACGGTTAAATTTGGTCTTATGAATAGAACTCCAGCCTTGGACTCAAATAAAAATCAAATGAAGAATCTCTCTAAATAGGTTGTCTGCCATCTTCCACTTTTCAGTATAGACTGCTGGTTTAATTTCCTTTCTTTGGCTGAGTCAGTACACTTGCAAAATGAGTTAGGATTCAGAGACAGAATAACAAAAATTGCAATTTGGTTGTTGTTTTAAAGATAGTGTTGGCATAGCAGAGATGCTTCATGTACTTGGGAAAGCTGCATTTATTGCTTTAAGTTCAGAATGTTCTGTGAAGCTGATCCATGTAAGAACTGGAGTTTGAGAAATCCAAGAAATAGACTCATTCCCACAGTTAATGCTGCATTTCAGTGCATGTTTTAAGGCCAAGTGTAAGTCAGTAGCAGGAGATACGTGCATCACCAGAATCCAACCACCCAGACCTGCTTTTTTAAATGAAAAGATCAAAAGTAGCTTAGAGTCTGAAAAACCAGTGTTACTGCTGAGGAGCTCAACATTAAGATAAGGGAAGCCAGAGGGTGTGGGCCAAGCTGGCTGAAAGAGCAAGCTACAGTCTGAGCAGCTTCCTAAGTGCTTAAAGGGTTCTGTTTGCCTTTTCAAGTTTAAGATGAAAACAAGAAAAAATAGAATCTTTCATTAAAGCTCTGTTGCCCTGGATAACCAAGGACAGATTCTGGGTGGTCCCCATGAAGTTTCTTATTAACTTGATAGCCAGACTCATGGATGATTTTCCAACAGTTGTAGGACATGAAATGACACTGAATGAATTTCCTTTTTTCAAAATAAAAAGGAATGAAAGGAACAGCTAGATCTCTTGAGCTTATCTGCTTATTCTATCTAGTATTATGTGTTGACTGCCTTTCCCTCATGTTAAACAGCTGATCGTGGCAACCTGGGGTGCCTCACTTGAACACAGCAAATCTCTTGGGCTGGTGAGTGTTCAGGATGGTCACTGCAAAATGCAAAGATATTTAGCTGTGGTTACCTGTGANTTAGCTGTGGTTACCTGTGACCAGCTCTCCTTGGAAAGCATAGTCACCTGCCACCTTCACATTGTGTTCTCCTGCTCTGTGAGAACCATATACACGATATAGTAGTAGTAGGTGACAATTGTTAAAACCATTGGCCAAATTTGCTACCTTGTATACAAGGTCCTCAAACACACTAAATATTTCACAAAATGATAAAAAAGAAATCTTCAGAATCAAGAGATTTTGCCTGCTGTTTCTTTTTTTGGAAAAAAAAAAAAAAAGTATTTTACAGCCATTTCTTCCTTGGAAACCCCATTCCTAATCCAGGGGAATGTTGGTTTCATGACTGCTCTTCTCAGCTTGATCTTCTCTCCTCTTCATGATACCGCTGTACCACCAGAGAAAGTCACTGAGTCACCTAAGAAAGGCTGACACCCTGTGCTGACCTCCATTACTTATTACCATTCCCCCTTCCAAAGTTTTGGTTTGGAATGCCCTTATGAAATAGCCTCTGCTTGAGACAAAATGAGCTGTATGGCTGGCCTTCTTCAGATGAGCTCACCATCTTTGGACTGATGTGGTTAAGGAAGTTCTCCCAGAGGTAGCCACATCACCAGATAGTAACACTAGTAAGACAGCAGGAATGGGCTGCAGGAGCTGGGCTGTGGATTCCTTTAGCCCAGTATCTCCTGAAAGAGGTAGTTTGAGGAAAGATAACTGTGGTAGTTCATACTCTCAGCTGGTATTCATGATGCAATGCAGGTGATAGAAGAGCAGGAAAGAAAATTAACCTCTTATTGGTGAGATTATATGAAAGCAAACAAAAAGAAAATAAAGTTCTTAGCTCATATATATATATATATATATAAACTCCAGAACCATGCAATTCACAACCTAAAATTACTTAAATGGCTTTCATCCAAGCATTAGTGTGACTAGATCTAGACAAACAAACTGTCCTCTAGCACTGCTATGTCTCTGTTGCGCACAGGCTGCATATATACAATAGTTCATATTCCTCAAGTGCTTCAAAAATTATGTCAACTCTATGAGTTTCTTTCTGAGCCCTGAATGAGGTTTGGTAGCAATCATGGCTGATAGAGTGTCCTCTTCAAAGCACCCTTCTGCACAATTGGCTTAGTTTTCTATTTCTTCACAGGATCCTTTCCATTGTGCAAAATAAGGCACACACACAAAAAGAGCTCCAGAAGGCTCTTGAGCAAGTGGCTACAAAAACAACATTTAGCACTGAGCTGCTGAAAGACAACTGAAGATATGTCTCAGTCACCTACACAGAATTAGTGAACCCTTGCAGACAAGGAGAGTCAAATTCTGACATCATCATCTTGATTTTGCCATTACACAAATCACAGAATAACAGAATAGTTTTGATCTTTTGGGTCTTTCAGCTCTTCAGATGAGTTCTGTATTCCTCAAGTTGTGGAATTTCCTTAGTTTGATAGTTTCCAAAAATATAATATGACAACGATGTAACTTTTTTTTTTTTTTTTTTTTTTCCCCGCCCTTCCGTAACCAGCATTGCAGATCTAGCCAAGAAAACAAACTCTAGGACAAAACTTGATTCTACATTCAGGTGCACACACATTAAAAACCTCCATGTAGAAAATGACTGTTCTATGGCTTGAGATAATTTACTGACACTTTCTAGCCCAGTTACTATTCAGCCAGCAGATGAAGTCTGAGAAAAATCATCTCATCATGCAAAAATTACAGTCAGTAAAGTAAAATCAAAACAAGCACTTGGCTTAATTTTAGGTGATAGTTAAAGCAAAAAAGACCAAATATTAGAATAGGCCTGTAGTCTACTCATCATTATTTGTCCTATATGAAGTGAAGGACATTGGAAACACACTGGTGGCTTTCTGGCCCTCTCATTTTGCCTGCTGTTGCAATAATAACTAAAGGACTTAATTTTTTGAGTCAGAGCCACTTCACTCACTAAAAGTGATCCATTTATCTATTTTTAATTTAAAAGAGCAATGATGTTATTAGTATAAAAACCTGATGTTTAGGCAAGGGGAATTTAGAAGAAAAAATTACCACAGAACTGCTTTTCCTTAGGAGACCATTGCTTACTCAAAGATATAATTCAGATTTCCAGCTTTTCCCATGCCTTAATTGACATGTTTATGGATGCTACCTTCAGTACCAAAACAAGAGAACACAGTCTCAAACTGCGCCAGGGCAAGTTTAGACTTGAGGTGAGGAGAAAGTTCTTCACTGAGAGAGTCATTCACTACTGGAACGGGCTGCCCAGGGAGGTGGTGGAGTCACCGTCCCTGGAGGTGTTCAAGGTGGCTTTGGATGTGACACTTGGTGCCATGGTCTAGTCTTGAGGTCTGTGGTAACGGGTTGGACTTGATGATCTTTGAGGTGATACTGTGATACTGTTTTCTACCATGCTCATTATTCCAGACCCTGGGTGTCTTCCAACAGTGACTATTCCAGATGTAAGGACAGGTCACACGTTGTTTGTTCCCTCATTCCCAGGAGAGGTAGTCTGTATGATGAGTAAATTATTTCAGCAACAGAAGCGTTTTTGGGGATCAGATAGGGCTTGCATGTCACAGAATCACAGAATGGTGTAGGTTGGAAGGCACCTCTGGAGATCACCTAGTTCAACCCCTCTGCTAAAGCAGGGTCACCTAGAGCAGGCTGCCCTGGATCGCATGCAGGCAGGTTTTGAATCCCTCAAAAGAAAGAGACTCCACAGCCTCTCTGGGAAAACTGAGGCAGTGCTCTATCATTCTCACAAGAAGGAAGTAAACACCTAGAAAAAATACTGCCCTCATGGAAGCTTATGGCATATTTCCTTAATTTTGTAGCAGAAAGCAGTCCATGGGGAATTCTAGTTATCAAAGTTCATAAGAACATAAGATAAACCTTTCTGCATGGTTGTTCCATCTAACCTAGCAGCCTCCCTGCTGGAGGAGTTAGAAATGAATTCTAAAGGTAGAGTACAATAATAGCATTAGAGTGACCTTCCTCTTGTGTAATAGTCTGATTATGAGAAATCAGTTGCTTAAACACACAAGACTGCATCTGGATCATCCTGTCTAATGGCTATAAGTAGTTATGTTTTCCATAAATCTGTTTAACTCCATTTTTCTATCATTAGATTTATTATTCTTCAGAACACTGTTGGGGTTTAGGGTTGGATCATTGCAAGAGTACATTATGCATTATTTATACTCAAAATATTTAATGTCTACCTCAACAGTATAGCCTTACTTGTTCTAAGATTATATATAAGGTTGATATTCCTGGTTGAGTAAACATACAGTTACTCGTTAACAAAAATAACATCTTAATGGCTTAAGTGCAATTTTCCAGTGACCCAGAAGATCATTCGTTCTAGGGTCTATTCAGTTTAAAGCTCAGCATGAGTTTAACTTCCATCTATGTGTCCACAGATATCTCAGCCACAGAACAACAGAGGAACTTACCTAAAAGAAGAGAGCATAAAATTCAGGCATAAATTTCAATGACTGTAGTAAAAGGAAAAATTTACTGGACACTTTTAAAACTCACAAGGCTGAAATGAGAGCCAAGAATGACAGAGAGGGCAGGTACTGACCCTTGTGTTAGAAGATGTACAACAAAGGCATTTGCTAGAACTTCTCATGGAAAGCCTTTTAGACAAATTAATTAAGCAATAAGACATGACAGGGTGTGAATCACTTGGTAATGATTTACGCCTATTGTGTTGTTAGGCAGAAGGCCAAAGGCCGAGTGCTGTCAAATCACCTAGGTGTAAATTATCATTTGATAATTTGAGCCCTGGAGTGCGTTATTGTAATTAGAAGTTGTTCTATCATTAAAGTTTGCTACTTCATTCCGGGGTTTTTTCCCTCTTCTCAGTCTCATTTTGATATCTAGATTTCTATCATTAAAAACTCAACCTTTTTTTTTAAAAGATTTTTCCAGACAACTAATATCCTGAGAGGCTTTAGATAACAACCCCTGTCATACAGCACAATGCACAGCAAAGAAGTCAATGCAGGCATGTCATCACTGTAATTTAATCACTGCATCTCCATTCAGAAAGGCAGCTACAGACAAAGCAAGGTATTAGGGCTATAGGGGAATGTGCAATTTAAAATTAGTTTTATGTTAGATGCAGAATATGAAGAGGTATGAGGCAGCTGCAGATGAATTTCACTTTTCACATTAAATAGTACGGGGGAAGAGACAGTAAACGAATTCTTCCAAGTTGCAGCATCCAGACGGCTGTGGAGGCAACAAGGAAAAGGCAACACAAAAACTGATTATTCAAATTGAAAGAAGTGCAGCAAGGGCTGTTCAATACAAAGGTGTGAACACATCCTTAGTGTTGGAAATTCATACAGGGCAGCTTGTCAGAACCTGAGAGAAGCTATCACTGTCTACTTGTCTGCTTGTTCTGTTCTAGTATGCTTCTTTCAGCTACATACTACTATGAATAGGAAATGAAAGTAGTAGGATCTCCAGTTTGATTCTCTTTGCCATTCTTGGGTCCTTAGAGTAATTTGTTATATTATATATTTCTAGCAGAAGGAAGATCTTTTCAAGTCTGGTATAGAAATTGGTGCCAAGACAGCCTCTTCTTCCCTTGTCTTGTCTGTGGCTCCAACATAGTTAAGAAAAATTATTTTATCAAACCCAGCTATTAACATTAACTGAGGTCATAGTCTTGCAATAAAGCGTGCTTAATGTCAGAACATGCTTAATTCTGCAGCCTGCACTGCAGAATTCCTAGCACTAAAATGATTGCCCACAGATAAGAAGCAGTTTTAGGATGCAAGTATCCAGAGTCAAATGCCAAGGTGAAGCGAACATTTTTCCAGCTATTAGACACACTCAGAAAAATAGAATTATACCAAGCTAGCACTTCATAGCTCGGTCATGATATCAAAATCAACAAGAACCCATCTTGTAAGTCATCTGCCTGTTAAAACAACACATCTCAAATCTGTTCTGACAAACCACTGGTCTTAAATTTATTTTTCTGGAGTTTACTTTTAATGTTTATTGGTGACATATGCTCCTTTTTTGTTGTTGTGATTCTTTTTGCATCTATTTCCCCCCCCCCACTTCATTTTCTGTTGTCACAAAAGCTGCCTCACATCCTATTGCACTGATTTAATCAGAAGGATCCAGATAGTGTGATATTTGGCTGTAGCATCCGTCTAGCATACTATTAGTAGGCTAGGGTTTGGAAAATTGACAGAGAAACAGATGTTGGGATTATTTTATGTAGCTTGAATATCATTATACAGTTGTCAGAAGCTTCTCTTTTCTTATTTTAGGAGGATCATTATTTTATGGAGGAAACAGTTCAACTTTTTACCAACCAGAGGGAAGAGAAAAATAACATGAATGACCTGAGAAAAATTCTAGAGAAGGAATGGTGATTCTTTAGCCCATACCTAAACACATGCTATTTATGAAGTTGTT
>VWYK01052818.1:0-12781 GCA_013399775.1 Semnornis frantzii
TTACACATCGTATTTTGGACATCTACCTGTATCTATCCTTCCTGAAAAAGGGCTGAAGGCCTACAGTGCAGAAACTACACCTCTGGCTCTGCAGTAGAACAACACCCAGCTCTTGATTAGCTGCAGTTTTGGCTTTTACCCAGACACCAGTAACAAACAATTGTCTCATAGCATCTTTGTTTCACTGTGTTTATCGTTAATAGTTTAATAGCCTTGACGGAACATGAATACAAAGTACTCACAGCACTTCCCTCCAGCCTTATTTCCTGTACCTACCTGTAGAAATCATACTGCTCCACTAGTGGAAAATAATCTTGAACATAAGCTTCACTCTGTGTAAGATACACTGTCAGATCTGCTAAAACCTTCTGAACAGGGAGTGTTTTTGTGAAGGTAGTGATGTTTGAGCCGATGGATTCCAGCACGTTTTTGATATCTGAAAGTACAAACATATTGCACTGTTAGAGATTCACAGAAGGAACTTACATTTCAGGTATACATTACAAAATGCTGCTAAGCCATCTGCCACATGTAACGAGCAAGCCATGAAGACAAGCATGAGGAAGAGACAAGCAGGCAACAAAACCACTGAGCTTCAAAGTAACACAATGGCATTTTAAAATGCACACTTTATTTTTAGCATTCAGTTTAATGATGAAAGATGTAGATGTCTAGCCAGACTTCTCTCTTTCTTTTCATTCTAATGAGCGTGTCACTTTTTATCTAGGCAGCTTAAATCTTGCTTTGCATGCAGTACTGCAAAGAGCAACACTCAGCAAGACAATTAGTCACTAAGTTTACGAAGGAGAAGATCAAAATCTATTTAAACTCCACCACTTGGGAATACAACAGTGTGAAACAAATGAGACTGTCTATATTGAGAATCCATACTAGTTATTTTCAATCTTATTAGAAAAGATTACTTAAATAAATTCATTCCAATTAGTTAGCAACACTCTTGAGATAATGATCAATTAAGCTATTTTTCCCTCCACTCAAATCATCAACAACTGTGCTACTCTACCCTCACAGTTTAGACACACAAAGACATGATTAATTCAGTTATTATACATATTGTCTATTTGTAAAAGGCAGCCTCTCTTTACTCTTCCCCTTCTTTCAATTTGGAACATAACATTCAGGCACTGGACTGGACTGCCCAAGGAGATGGTTGAGTCACCAACCTTGGATGTGTTTAAAAGTCATTTGGATGTGGTCCTTGCGGATATGTTTAGGGTGCACCTCATAGAGTAGGGTTATTGGTTGGACTTGGTGATCCTGAGAGTCTTTTTCAACCTGAATGTTTCTGTCATTCTGTGATAACTTGAAACATGAGGATGTATAGCTGTAAGTTGCTACCTGGTAGTAGGCAACACATTTGACTTCTCCAAACAGCAACTGAACAAGGTTTGGGATATTTAAAATTCAATCAGGTATCAAACCACTCTTCTTTTAAAAGACCACAAATAAAACCTACTTGTTACTAATAAACATTTTTTTTTTCTTTTCAAATTTACTGTGTAACTCAATCTCGTTTTTTTATACAAACAAAGCCTCAACTTACAAACAGATAAATTATGATGGTTTGTCTGTTTGTGTATGTCAGCAGATACCAAACATGAGTAAGTCTACACTAGCTTTCCTAATAAAAAGTTTGCACAAATTTTAGAAAAAATGGCTTGTTTTAGGCAACTTCACATGGTCTGCTATGTTTGTATACATAGTGTTCCAGTTTGGCCAAGAGAAAAAGCAAAAGAAAACAAAAAGCCAACCCCCAAACCAAACAAACTTACAAGGAACAGCTGTTTATATATGCAGCACAGGTCCACAATGCAAGAACAAAAATTAAAACAGATTAGTATACATCCACTATGCTACATTTTATTCAAATCTCAGGTGTTCAAGTCCTGCCAAAAAGTAACAGTGTAAAGCTCGAGCAATAAAAGAATTAAGACAGGCATTATCCTTAAGGTGGATTTTTACCTCCCTTTCGTCATCCACTACATTTTAATACGGCAGCAGGCAGGTTCAGGTTTTTTAACATCACACTCCTAAATACATCACAGACACACTGGTCAAGGCAAATTAGCTTTTCAACCAAATAAAGTGTCAGTGTCCAAGTTGGAATTCCAATAGTTCTCATTACTTGAGCAGCAAAAGAAATCTAACAAATAAAACTCCTCCATAAAATACCATATGGTCCATTTGTAAGGTTTAGAGTCCTCATTAAAACACAGTTGCTTTCCACACTTAAGGGTTGTTTTGGTGGCACTAATTTTTTTTAAAGTGTTTTACATTTTCATTTCTTTAGCCCTGAACAAAGTCTTACTGATAGAACAAAAACACCAGTAAGTGGTGTAAAACCATCAACACTACACAATCGACGTGAAAAAACAGTTTGTCCTCACCTGATAAAATGTTTCTGGTTTGATTAACCACCAAGTCTGGAGTATCATTAAATGCTGCATAACCCTAAGTATGAAAGTTGGAAAACCAACAGTTAGTTTTTCACTGCCAAATCACATGCAATTCTTTTTCTTTTATACAAGGAGTAAAAGTATACACATGATAAAACATAATGGTAATATGACAAGAAATACATTTTTATTGCTGTGCATTATAAAAAGGTCAAAGCAAAACAGGAGCTGAAGCGTATTTCAGACTCAGTTTGCTCTCCAGGATATAGATGCATTAGTCACAATCATCTCAGACTTTACAGTACTGTTGTCTGTAAGATCTATTTCAGGTCACAGAACGGCTAAGGCTGGAAGGGACCTTAGACATCATCCACTCCATCCTCCCCACCATGGGCAGAGAGCTCTACCAGACTCATCTGCTCCAGGCCTCATCCAGCCTGGCCTTGAATACCCCCAGGGAAGAAGCATCCACAACTCCCCTGGGCAGCCTATTCTAGAGTCCTAAGATTCAGTCAACCTACTCTCTCTTCAAAACCTTCCCTCTTTTTCTATTGCTAGACACCCTATGAAAAGTCCCCTCCAGCTTCTTCTCTGGAAGGCAGCTATAAGGCAAGATAAAACCAGCCACACACATGTGAAGATTCACTAAGTGAATCAAGGTACTGTGTAACAAACACCACCTCTTCACAAACCCACGTTCTCTCAACATGAAATGTATGCTACAGTGATACCAAACTGCCTCTACAGACACTGCAATGTTTTCTTTGGAGAGAAGAACGGGTCTAAACCATGGGAACTGAGCTCAATAGCTCATCTGGACAGAAAGACTACACCACTGCTCTGGATGCTTTAAGTTTTACCTCCTGCAAACCTGATCACTTCAGAAGAGGGCAGAAGTCTAAGCTCCCTACACACACAGCCTTTGGTTTCAGAAAGTGACTTCTGCTCCTAGAAGACATTTTCAGATTGCTAGAATTTTAAACTACCCAAATCAAGCCATTTCTGATTAAGTGAAAATCGTGATGTCCTGTGGATAGTCTTGCAAAAATACTAATAGATGGGTTAATTACTAATACACTAGGGTAATTCCTCCAGATTTAGTATCAAATAGGCATACATTCAAAATAGTTGGGATATAATGCAACTAATTAGGAGAGTGTAGATTTTTTTCTCCTTCTTTGGTTGAAACAAAAAAAAAAAATACAGAGCATGTTAGCAGATCCATGCTTCTGCCTTAGTTTTTTTAATGATTGCTCTTTCAAGCAGATAATTAGCAATACATTTTTGATCTGTAGTATCCTGGGGATACAAAGTACTACATTCATGCTTTCAAATAATAAATCAAATAATGGAATAAGGAGAGATATCCACCACAAGGCACAGTCAGGCAGGAAGAAGAGAACGGCAAAGGAAACCAAGTGATATGGAAGTACCCCAGCTTGCTAATTAACGGTTTACAAGCTTGTCAAGAAACATACCTTTTGAACAAGACTAGAAAGGTCTATTTTAAGGACATCATTGACCTTGGCAAGCTGTGAACTCACTCCTGGCAGCTAGGAAACAAGAAGCATTCTTGAGTCACATCAAAACAGTAGTCTTGTTGCTTTAATAAGTGTTTTAAAAGGTAGGAGGACAGGTAAAGAAACCAGAAAGATGATTTGCAGTAGAATCTTCCCAGCACACTTAGGAGAAACCCTTGCTGTACAAAAGCAAAGCTTTTTTGTGAAGGCATATTAGGTCACTGCCCAGAGCATGACTGTAGTACAGCTGCTTGACACATTTTATCCTCTTCTACACAGAAGGTGAAAACAGCAACTGGAATTACCCAGAAACACGGAATAAGGAAAGGTCACTTACCTCACCAGTGACAGCACTTAAGATGCAGAGATACTACCAGGCATATTCAAGGCAATCACACTGTAAGAGTCTGAAATGTATTCTCTTACCCCACTAAAATTGGCATTGATGTTCAGCTGATTCAATGAATTCCTGATGATGTTGCAAGTGGAGGCAGCCTGAGCTGCAGAGCATGCAGCATCACTGAGGGTGTTGTTTAGATGCATCTTAACATCCGTCAGGTTTGCATGAAGCCTCTCTGTCCCCTCCTGTAAAACCTCTACAGAGACACTCACATTCTCCAGTGCTTCCTTCGTTTCTCTGATGGCTGCAAGGACATGAAGTTTGTTTTTAAAAAGCTTTAATTGGTAAGCAGTGCACAGATACAGACATGAAGGAAAAGCCTGCACATGTAAATGCTGTGATACTCTTATGACTGATTTAAATAACACTGCCTCTCTCCCAGAAAAACTCTCTACCATAGAATATGTATTTATCACACATAAAAATATATACCTTATGTTTTCCTACTAACAAATGAATGAGCTCAGGTTACTCTTATTGAGATTCTATCCACTTTGCAAAGTACTCTTTTCTACCCTTTCCCTACCTCTCCTTACCCATCGATTTCAGTAAAAAAAACTTTAATGATTGGTCATGAGAAATAAAAAGAAAGCATAATGTCCACAAAACAGTATTTTCAGTATTTTGTTTACAAGCCAACTCACAAGTCATGTAGCTGCAAGATGAAAGGTGAAGGTCATGTAGTATCAACACGTATTAAGGAATGGTCAACACTGTCTGTGGCTTTAGGTTTCAGCCCAATCACAAAACAAAACCGAAACACAAAAACCAACAAAACACTGAACAGTTGTTTAGTGGACATAAAACCACACAGACACAACTAAAGACACGTTACAAAAATAAAGTGCACTTCACACGACACAATTTTTTACCTTTGATAGCCCTTTCCACTTTGACTTCAAGACAAATAAGAGAAATAAAGCAAAAAAGGAGAATGATGACGAGCGAATGAGAAAGAATTCGTGGGTTAAAAAAAGAAAGTGGTTCAAGTTCATGGATGTCTTTCCCTTTGCTCTATAAGCTGTACCTGACTCCTGAAAAAAAGCCTTAAATAGAAAACATAAATATTTTCTTTAAAGGGAGAGAGAACTAAGTATGAGTAATGCTAAACCCAAAGATACAATGAAGAGATGATGTTTAGCATTCTCATAGTAGTCTTGGCAGTGTGTAGGACAGACCTAATGTACACTCATCCCCTGGCCCATTAAGGATTAACCTGCAAAGTCCTATGGACAGCTCTTAAAGCACCATTTTCCAAGTCTCCCTTGTACCCAATAGAAAGAGACAACCACCTGGAGCAGGAGACTGGGATTTAGTCTGTTTTCAGTGACTGCTGAAACCAGGTATCAGCAACAGCATATGAACACCCTATTTCATTTTTAAATATATTTATAAACCTTAAAATTTATGAAAGCCTCAGTTGAAAAGAAACATCAAGGCACACGGAAAAAGGGTGAGTTTGGTACTGCATAAAGTCATCCCATGCTGTGCTCTAGAAGGATGATGCCTGTCTTACCATGGCAACAGAACATTAATACAACTGTATGTACATCTTTACCTCCTGCCATTGTCAGAGCTGCATCAAGTGCAGGCCGTACTTCTCTTCCCAGCTGTTCTTGAACTCTACTTCCAAGCAAAGGTCCAACATCTGTAGTATGGAGAGAGAAAAAAACCCAAATCACAACTATTATACACTGGTTCAATTTAAACTACCTCTTAGCATAGGTGTTGTCACTTATGTAAAGAAGTATACATATATTGTTAGAATTTCTCTAAGGTCTGACAGTCAGAGCTTAGTGGCAGAAGGCAGGAATACAATTCTCCTTTAGCTAGAGGCCTATAAATGAAAACAGTAAATCAAAATATGGGGGGAGAATATTCACTAGCACTTGACTGTCTGGGTAAAGGCATTTCTACAAATTACAAAAATACATTTCATTGCATGAAGTACTTTCTTGTAAACAGTTTTTCTTCTTTCCTCACAATCTATTGTAGAGAGGTCCAACAGGTAGACAGGAATTTCAGGGTGTACTCTGACTACATGCTATAATGCAAAATACACTAGGAAACAGATTTTCCTTTGTCCTGTTCCTCATGTACCCAGCAATGTCAAGGTCACCCACATCCCAGACCTGTCAGTCATCTCTGTTGAAATCCCTTCAGCGTGTTAAGCACATGTACATCTGCAGCCCCTGCCCCCTCATGCAGTGCTCTCAGCTCTGGTGCTCACAGTGCTGCCTTCATGTTCCCTCACTGCCCTCCCCACACACCTCCAAATCCTGCTGCCTCACTGCCCACAAGCAGAAATGAAGCTTAGGTCAGCAAGAAGACCAACAACACTAAGCAGAGTTTGGTGAAGCATCTGAATGTAACACATCCACCAGGCAGTCACTGGGTCCCCTCTATTTCCAGACAGTAAACAGCTTTGATTTTTTTTGCTCTAGATGAGAGGGGAATACTGCATAGTACAGAAGCATCCATTACTGTCAGCACTGCCATGTCTGCCTTGGCATGAGAATTTTTATCAAGCAGAAAACACTTCTTAGCATTTCCTTAGGGTGGGCAAACTGAACTCATCTACATTTCTCTTGAGGTTTATGCTACTGTTGATTTCTTTACAATGAAATCCTTTGTCCCTAGGTGTCACACACTTAAATCTGCCATTTGAGGAAAATAAAAGCTAGCCTCATTTACAGACAAGCACCCTCACCACAGACTCAGCTAGGTTCCTCTTACCTAACCAATTAAGCTGGCATTGAGAGCAACTAAACATTTAATTTGAAATTTTGAGTTGGAGTGGGAAGCCACAAGCTACTTAAAATGCAGATGTCAAATTATTGACTTCAAGATGACACATATTTTTTTTTAGATCAGAGTGCTCCTGCCTTGAATTAAATAGGAAGTCTACTACTACTTTTGCGACCACATTCAATGTGTTTTAGTAGTCTCATTTAGACAAGACACATTGACCTCGGGGTATGCCAAGTTGGCTGCATTGAAAACTATCTTTGAAATACATTTAAAAGCTAGACAGAAGCAGATAAACCAATTCAGCTAAGTGGTACACTGCCACAATTGTGTAGTTTGAGTCAAGTAACCACCTTGTTTCAAATCCATTTGGGTATTTCTGTATTTCACTGCTGAAATGCAGGCCCGTACACATTTATTAACACCTGCATGATGCACCTTGAGCTCTAATCTGCACTGACTATGGCCAGCTCTTGCTGTTGCTAACAGTTTTAGAAAGTGATGCTTAAATCACCAAAAAAAATACATCAGTGGTTTGGTTGCTTCTGTTTAGTGAGAGCTTTAAAAGGCGACACCGTGCGCGGGAACTGTGCTGAAGGGGAAAGTGCTGCAGTTGTACTTCAAGTTTTATCTCCTGCTCTTCAACTGCTCCTCCCAAAACGGCAAATGCATTAAGCAGCTTTAGAAAGAAGATAAGTTTATGCCTCACAACTTCTAGCTGAGCAGAGGACAAAGGTATAACACCACAAATAAACAAGTGCAGAGATCTCTCACCCACTGGAACCACTAAAACACAAGTAGCTCTGTTTCGTGACGTTTGACTCCACAGTTAAAACCTGAGAAACAACACTCTAAAGAAAGCACTAAGTACTAGTGGTTATTTAGCCACAAAAAGGAAGATAAATGTGAGTTTATTAAATTGCTTCTGCAATAAGCCAAACAACTTTTATTGCGGGAAACAATATGCATTACACCAGCTGTGGGATATTTTGTGTGGAAAGAAATTTTAGGTTTTAGTCTCATTTACCACTAAGAACAGCACTTATTGAAAACCACACTCTCATAAATAAAGTTTGACTTTGCATTATGAGCTATTTAGATCATCTTATTGAAATCTTTCAGCACACATCACCAGCCCCCTTTAAATCAAAGTACTCACTATTTAGGTCAGAGAGTGCTTTATCCTTAGTTGTGTTGTACTGGCTCACCAAGTAATCAATTTGCTGAAAATAAGATGATAAAACAAACCTATTAAAATAGTTGGGGAGGGACAAAAAGTAATGCTTCTAAATAATGAGTCAAACTGCCACTCTGGAACAATGGAAATATTGGTGAAACCTCCAAAATCCTGTCTCTCCTGTTCTGCACAGCTCATTCTCTGTTAATTAATGTTCTAGTGGCATTAATTACCCCTTTACAAAGACACATGCAACAAGTTGATGAGTTGGTGATTTTGAAGCAATTCACCAACAGGCTGGCTTGTATCTGGGCTGCCTTTCAGAGGTTCTCACTTAGAGTTGCTGCTCTTAGTGCAGATGGTTCTCCCTGCACCAGGGGGATTTGGCTCAAGCACATCCTGAGCCCTACTAAGACACAGTAATGACACAGAACAGCAAATCCAGATACTGAGTTTGGAAAAAAAAAAGGCTATCCAAGAACCATCCTGAGTGGAAATCTTTCTATAGTAATTGTTAAAAGACATTAAATCATCTCCATTGATTTCTGTATGTTTAAAATAATGCATTACAAATCCTACTCCAAGTGAGCAAAAGCAATATCAAAGGTAACAAGTGGACAAAAGATTTCCAATTTCAAATGTGACTCAAACATGGAACAAAGTAGTCTGCAGTCTCAAACTTTCCATGGAGTAAAGAAAAAAAAAAACAGCAAACAAAACCCCATCGTTCAAAGCAACCTACTGATTACAGAGATGTGGACATAAAAACAAAGTATGAAGTTGAGCTCTTTCCTCTAAAAAAAAAGGAGGGGAGAAATTGAGCATTTCTTTTTAAGAAGGCTGCAGGTATTTTTTTTCCGTTGTTTGTTTTGTCTTCCTCAGCTAACCTAAGGGCTAAAATTCGAAGGGCTGCAGGTTTTGCATTGCCTCCAGCAAGGTCCCAGACAAAAGGTGACTCTGTGTAACTAAGAGTGTTATGGCTCAGGCCTCATAGTCTGACAATCTTCTGTGACATGAACTCTTAATGTGACTTCTTTCTGCAAATCCTCTTACATGCTGCACACCTCATACTGATGACTCAAGGACAGCAGTTTGAGTTTCAGAGCTTTACAGACAACCAGTTGGATTCCACAACTTCTTCTGGAAGCTGAAGTTGTTCTCCTATCCTCAAGAATTTCTTACAAGCGTGTGCATGATTGTGATGCTCCTGTTCCTTGTCTGGTAAAATGCCTTGGAAGAGATCTCTGATGACTGAATCATTAAGTGTCATCAAGTCTAAAAAGAAAAAATAATCCTGCATAGAAGCTAAGAACCTACTGCCTAAGTGAAACTTTGAGAACCTGATGCATATGTTCAAATCCTGCCACTTCTGAATTCAGATGTTTTTATTCATTTTTTAGCTAGTGTCTGGTTTTTTTCCTGCATCAGGATGGTTACTTCCAGGTAACAGATTTTCTACTCCGGCATTTCCAATTGTTGTCACTCAGGGTGCTGTGACAGGTAGTCCAGCAGCTTCTGAAGGGACTGGATGACCCCTTTCTGAGACTCCAGTAAGCTCCAGACTGACAAAAGGCATTCTGTTCCACCTGCCATACACCTCCACCACCAGACTGTCATGACAACATGTGTGAACAAGGAACTGTGTACAAAAGAATTCCAGATGAATTCCAGACATGGAAACATTCAGCAGCATTCCCCCATACATCTCCAGTTCTCATACAGTCTGTTCAGCAGAAAAGCAGCCTGGAGTTACTTTGACTGGGATGCTACCCAGTTTGTGGATCCTACATAACTGTGTGAATTCCACCTATTTCCAATTTAGCAGTCACATTGAACAGATTAATTTACTATAATTTATTAAGTGTAATTAAAGCCAAGGTAATAGGACTGTTGGGCTTTATTTTCCTTCTGATCCATAAAGAATTAAAATTTGTACATGGGAAAGATTCCAAGTCCTCTTTACTAGCATTTATTTATTTCTTTCCCTGCAGAAAAGATGTGCAGAGGACTGCTTATAGAATTCTAAGGAAATTTTTAAAGAAGAAAAGGAGGACTCTTTCCTGTTCAGTATGGCATAATATGACACTGGTTTAAAGACAAAGCAGTCAAAAATGCTTCTGGAATATAAGTTACTGATGCTCTGGCACTGAGCTAATTAAGTTTAAAATACAAGAAAAGCAGAAAAGAGCAACAAGGAATTCAAGTGTTTATGTAGTATCTTTGTTTGTTTTGTATATGTATTCCTTTTAAAGCTTTATTTTTCCAAATTACCCATGTCCTGGTAGCTATCCATTCTATTTCAGTAAGAGAAAAAAGATCCATGGGCATCATCAAAGCATATTCCAGGAATACAGCTCAACAGTTGCTCAAAGAACGCTGATCCATCAGGATAACTCCTAAATATTTCCCACTGTGTGAAAATGTCTTACCTTGCATCATTTATTCTAATTCCTGAGACTGACACTTGCAGAATAAACAAAATACTGCAGTCATAATTTACGGAGATAGAAAGCAACAATTATTCTTCTGCAACACTTTTCACTTACACCTCTTCCCTCCCACCCCCATTCCCCATAAAGAAGAAATTCTTTACCGCTGGAGTGTCATTAAGGAAAATTTTCAGGTCTTTGAAATTGCTGTTAACCAGTTTCTTTGCTCCTCGGACTTGGTTAGTTAAATGCTGGTTGGCAGCATATGCACAGAGCACTCCGACGCTACAAGAAAATACATACATTAGATACTTCTTTGCTCCTGTAAATGCTGACACAGAACAGAACTGAAAAACTCAACATTGTCAAATCGAAATAAATACCTCCATAAATTAACACAATTGCTTTTTTCCTACTACAAGCTCTCACGTGCACCACAAGGAACTAGCTGCAAGGGTCAATCTTGTACTACTAACTCAAAAAGGGAAAAGTGATTTTAACTCAAAGTCTTCAGAAGTTACCAACATGCAGCTACTTATCCATTTAGAACTGATACTGCCAGAGAATGTTCACAGGCCAGGTAAATTGTGTGAGACTTGGAAACATTAGGCTGTTTTAAAAGTATCATTAACTTTGCTACAAGCAAATGCTCCTAAGTTAATTGTGAAAGGAAATATTTTACATTTGAACACCTCGGCAACATTTACTCATAATGGCCCAATTTATTTACATAATTATAGATCTCTTAAAACCACATGCATAGTCCTTATTAATGCTAAAGTAATATATGAGCATTTCCTGATGTGAAAACAAAAGCTAGGCTTGCAGTCAGCAGTGGCTGCTGATTATTTCCTGTTTGATCATTCCCCACTGTAAAATTCTAATTACAGCATGGCAGACCTGCACAAACAGTAAGCAAAAAAGCAATTAAAAATCCCATAAGAGGTTTCAAAAGCTCTCTTAGGTTACACAGTCCTTAAGTCCTCGTTTAGTTTAGGTGTAAAATTGACTTAACAGAAGGATGACTTTGTTTTCAAACATCTCATATGCACAACAGCAAACCTTTCAGACAAACACCAGATAAATCACAAGCAGCCACCAGAACGGCAACAGCCTCAAAAGCAGGCTGACTACAGACCCCATTAATAGGTTAAGCACTGACTTTGCACGGATCTAAGTGGTGCATTGCACAGATCCACTCAACACAGGGTGATACATCCCTAGGAGGCAAGCTCTGACTAGAAGCTGCAGCCAGGTTCATTACAGGCAATTCCTGCGTGATTTTTTTTTGTTCAGTCTCTTACTCTGCTTTGTACTACAACAGCTCTGTATTAGAGGGGCAGTGCCCTGAAAGGTCAATACAGACATCCAAGGAGAAGGCAGTCACTAATACAAATAATACACACTCCTCCCACTGTCAAACTTGTCGAGCTGGGGTGTTAGGAAAACCTAAATACTACTATTTTTAAGTAAGACTCAAGAGAAAACCCGCAGCAGGCTCCCTATGGAGCAAAACCACATGTGGTTAAGTATAACTTGTGCTCTGCAGAATGTTTGTTCAAAGGAAGCCACAATACAGCCACATAAATGTGAAATGTGGTGGAGGACAGCAAATGGTTACCTAAATTAACATGATCTGCATATCCTGGCAAGACAGAAATAAACACCCTGACAATGCTTAGTGCCTCCTACAAGTGACCCAATAACTAAACATGCTCCTTTATTTTGCTTTTCCTGCTTTAGCTCTCCCAAACAATGCAAAGGCTTCTCCCAGTAAAACTGGTCTCAACTGTAAGAATTTCTTTTGCTTTGACAAATACCCTCAGTAGGAGAATTCTGTTTTCAAAGCATGATAGAGGAAGAGATGGCAAGACTATATGCTACAGGTCCATTAGGACTGCTTCACTAACATTTTTTTGTACTATGTAAAAAGATTTAGAACAGGATGACAGAGTTTGACATCTCTAAGTTGCTTCTCTATCCAAAATTTCACAGCTATATCTCCAAAACTGGCTATTAACTACCTTCCCAGAAGTCACTAATGAATGGATACAAACCTTTATTTTGTTACTTAACCAAACAGCAAATGT